>JAQIXD010001883.1:0-12651 GCA_034699985.1 Minunthozetes semirufus | reverse complement strand
TAAATTAACAAAATCTATTGAAATAACAGACAAAATGGCGGATTTTCCGCCATTTTGTCCGCCATTGCTGACTTTTCCTTGGGGGAGGGCAATTTTGGCCGATTTTTCCTCTATTTTTTCCCAAATTTCAGGGGGGGATTTGTCGGATTTTTCCAACTCAGGGGGGATTTTAGGCTAATCCCCCCTTGGCTATGCCTGCTCTAAATTATCTGCTTTTGAAGCATAAGATACTTTACTGTAGTAATGAAGTATCGCTCAATTCAGTGATGAATTGAATCTAATTTTTAAAATATTCAAAAATTGCTGATAAATCAACTTTAGATACAATTAGTGGTCTTTTTTAATCAAATTGTGTTCACTCTTTATTTTTGTATAAATTCTATGTCATTATTGTGTCCTATAATTAATGAATTTGACTAAAAAGAAGAAATGAATAATAGGAATGAGTTCCATCTATTCCTTCTTTTCCTCATATTTTGACTAATTTTTAATCAAAATATAATTCATTTATTTATTAAATTTGTTTATGAAATACAAAATCAATTAAATGTATAAAAAGTGTTTCACTCGAAATAGCTATTCATATGAACTCATATTTAGATCAAATTCTTTACTCATTATTAAACATAACTTTTGAATAGTGGGTCACTTCCGTTGATTTAGTGGCCAATGAAGAAGCAAATGAAAATGTGGTCATTAAAAGCTTAAACTCCTGGACTGATCAGGAGAAGGAAGTGATCGAAGGCGTCGCTTCTATTTTGAATACAAACAAATTAGATGCTGTGGTTTGCGTAGCGGGCGGGTGGGCCGGTGGTAACGCTGCCTCAGACGGTATTCCGCATCAAAAAGAAAAAAAACAATTTCTGAAAATTATTCTTAGATTTGGTGAAAAACACGGATACAATGGTCCGCCAAAGTCTATGGAGTTCCGTAATCTCAGCTAAATTGGCCGCTAAATTCCTCTCTGATGGCGGACTCCTTGCACTTACCGGAGCGAAAGCAGCTCTTGAACCGACTCCAGGCATGAAAATCACTTTATATTTCATTTAAAGTCATTTCAATGGACTATAAATTTTAGGAATGATTGGCTACGGATTAGCCAAAGCAGCCGTTCATCATTTGGTCCAAAGCCTGAGCGCAGATAAGAGTGGACTACCAAAAGACTCATCTGTTTTAGCCATACTTCCGGTCACTTTAGACACTCCAATGAACAGAAAATTTATGCCAAAAGCAGACTTCGGAAGTTGGACTCCACTCGAGTTCGCCGCAGAACTAATGTGGAAATGGGCTTCAGATCCAGAGAATAGACCAAAATCAGGAGCTTTGGTTAAAATGATCACAAGTGGAGGCAAAACAGAACTCATTCCCGAATAAGTTATCAAAGAATTAAGTGTCAAAAGTAATGATGTCTTACATTCCGCTCAAAAAAATACTCTTATTTTTCATTAGAAATAGAATTCAAAACATTTAATAAAATGCGTTAAAAGTTGTGTTAAAAACAGAAATAATTAAATATAACATAAAATCACATAAAATATCAAATCTTTTATAATAATTTTGAGTAAAATATGTTTCTGTGTTTGGATTTTAAGAGAATATTGTGGGCAATAAAAGTGGAATTTTGTCTGTTTTTGTGTCTTTCCTCTCTTTATTGGTTTCGATTATGTTTTTAATGAAACTCAAGGTTTTGTCGTAAACTTCTGAAGACTTTTGTTTGGGTTTACATATATTGAAGTGATCCACAGCTAATAAGTGGAAGTCTCCAACTCCTGGATTCGATGATTCCACCGGAACTTCATATTAATAATTAAATATAATTAACTCATAATAGACATCAATAAAGCAATCATTACCTAAATGTTTACTCCATTTGAAGGGACGTCTGATTATAGTACTTTTGAGTGTTTCCCCAAAACTTAAGCAATCAATTGATTTGTTTTCCAAGAGTTTAATGAATCGATTGTGAAGTGAAATAAGAAGTTTAGAATCTGTTTCAAAATCATTCAAATTATTGATTATTTTCAAAAACCTAAGGTTTGTCTCAATTATTATTCCATACCTTTCCGTAATTCCAATACTTCAGAAGAGGGAGACATTACTTTTTGAAGATATGGAGTCCAAACAGCCATTTCTGATCCGTTATGAGGAACGCTATAGAATACGATGCCTTTCGTTTGATTTAAAATGGATTTGAGTTTTGGATCATTGGTTTCGGTGATATCGACGAGCATTTGTTTTAGTAAAAGACCTCCCATTGAGTGCGTTATCCAAATGATTGGTTTTTCTCCGACATTACACGCCTTTAAATCATCCAAAATCTGAGAACTTCTTTGACTTAAACTGAAAATACTGTTACTGTCCTGACATTCGATATTCCAATTACTTAGAAATGTTTGATAATTGATGGCTAATACTCGAATGCCTTCGATATCTTCGGTTAACCACTTCTGAGGCCAACATCGGGTATAGTCTTTGGATTGTTTTTCTGTATCGGATTGTCTCCAAGTCTTGAAAGTGCCGCCAAGAAGTCCGTGGATTAAAACTATGTCGAAGTCTTTTTGAGTTCTTTCGTGATATATGGGATGTAATAAATAGACGGACTCTGGAATCAAATGTTTTCCCGATTCTTGACTCAAATTATAGAGAATTTTTGCCGCCGAAAGACTCAATTCCAAGCGCTCAGATTGAAGCCATTCCACTAAAACTGAGAGCCAACGGTTTGACCAAAAGTGTCTATGAGTTTGCTTATGAGCGCTCAGATTAGCTAAAGTCTGTGCGATCCAATTGTGAACTTCGACCTCATTAAAGGTTTTTCTCAAATAATGCAATACTAGAAACAGTCCGTTATCTACAAGGGATTGACACTGATTTTCACCGCAAAGAATATTCTGTGAAATGGACTGCAAATAAAGCCATTCAAGTGTCGGGTATTTTGAAGGCTTTCTATTTGGTCTCAAATACGGGATTTCATTGAAATCAATGGACGGATTGATTAGTCGCGAATGACTTCCAGTTTCTAACATTTCAACAGATAATTGAGTGAAATATTTTGTGCATTCAGAGCATTGATCACCAGATTTGAGGGCTTTCCTCATAAGATTGAGCATAACTTCATTGTAATCAAAATAAGGTTTCGAACAGACTTTCATTTTTATGAATTCTGTATTAATTGGCGGCAAAAATAGTTTTGAATTAATGGAAGGGGTTCGGGCGAGTCGTACGGCTGTCTCAAAATCACACGCCTGAGCAAATTCACGGCTTTGATAGTCTGTAATCAAAGCATTAAATTAATGATCAAACTATTAATGGTTAACCGAAACAAAGAAAATATTAATAATTAGAGTCCAATTAGACACACATTTTATGAGCGATTCATAAATCATTGATAATATTCTTCGATAAATTGTAAATGTATTTCATAATTGAATCGATGGAACAGTTAAGTGATAAGCATTTGTCAAATGAAATAAATTGCAAAAAAGAGATAAACAAACCATCAAAATGTGTGTTAACGATAGCAGAAATGGCAAATTCAGTTATGACGGGATCTCTCTTAGTCTGAGCCAATCCCAGTAATTTCAGGTGAGTTGAGCTCGACTTTGTCTTCTGCCCCGAAATTATGGCGTCATCTGAATCCTCATTTACAGAGTAATCAAAAGGACTTTCATCCAAATCAATGTAATCTTTGCTCTGATCGGGGCTTCTGTTGACATAATGTTTATTCCAAAACGAATGACCAAAATATCCGACACTAAAATCAATTTCAATCATTTGATTCACAAATTCAGTTAAAATCAATAAAATTTAAACCTCGCTATGACTGGAACCGTTCCAATAATAGCATAAAATGCCTTTGATCTCCTCAGTAATGGTAACTTCATTTTTAAAATTCATTTAAAAGGAGAGATTTGGCGGTCAATAGAGTGAGGAACAGCTGATCAAAACAGTCAGTGCTTTCATTACTGTTTGCAAACGTTTGGCGAAAAACCTTCACTTTTTGTTTATGAAAAACATTTTGTTTACAAACAAAACGATAAATAATTATTGCGAACATTTTCTCTGAATTTAAGGAAGCCTTCAAATTAATGACAAATAATTAAGTTTTCGGATAAAATTAGTCTGAGATCGCAATGACGTCCGCCACGCAATTAGTGGCGAAATTTCGCGGATGTCTTACCGGTGGACTAATTGGTGATTGTTTAGGCGCTCCTTTTGAAGGAGAACTTGTGAGTCGATCCGTTTTATCAAATTTTATATCAAAACATTTATCGGAAGAAACAAACAAAAGTGAGAAAACTATTTATCAAAATTGCATTTAACTTAATATGAATTTATGGCAGCGATTCAAGTATTGCCATTTACTGACGACACGGCTATGACTAAATCAATGGCAGAATCATTGATTGAAAAGAAAGAATTTGATGCAAAAGATTTGGCCAAAAGATTTACTTTAGAATACTTTAAGGAACCGAAGAGAGGATATGGGAATAATGTTGTCGATGTATTTGCGGCACTTAAGCGATATAACTATGAGATGCCATTCATACCGGCCCGCAATCAGTTCAATGGTAGTGGTTCTTATGGAAATGGAGGAGCAATGAGAACGGGACCCGTTCCGCTCTTTGGCTATCATTTGTCTGATGAAGATTTGACAAAATTAGCCATAAATTGTGCGAAAATCACTCATTCAAATCGTAACGGATATAACGGCGCTGTTCTTCAGTGCTTTGCTATTCGGGAAGCACTTAAAACAAAGGCTTCTCCGACCGACCATTCTTTTGATATTAACAAATATCTCAATACTTTAATCGAAAAATTCAAGAAAATCGAATCCAAGAACTTTGATGACGACGACGACGAAGATGAACACAATAATGAAGAAACGGATAAACCGATGGAAACTCCATTTACAGAAAAATTGGTTAAAATTAAAGAAATATTTTCTAACGAATCAAAAATAACGGAAACCCCTGCGGATAGAGTGGCCTATCTTTTAGGTAATGACGTTTCGGCGCTAAAGTCTGTTCCTTCGGCAATATATTCAGCACTGAGAGGACAAAAACCAATCGATGGCTTTCCAACAGATAATCCATTTATCAGAACTTTATATTTCGCCATATCTTTGGGCGGAGACACCGATACTATTGCGAGTATGGCCTGTAGTATAGCCGGTGCTCTCTATGGCATTGATTTGATTCCAAATTCTCTGCAAAAGCGTTGCGAAAGTATTGACAAAACTCTTAAATATTCTGAGGATTTGTTTAATCAAATCAATACTAAAGACAATAATTAATACAATTTTTATAAACAAAACTCTTTATGAAAACAATTGAATAGATTTTGAGTTTTATTTCAAATAATTGATTGAAATATAAATTGTTTTAAATTTTATCCAAAAAATTATGTTTTAATAAAAGATTGAAATTTAATTCAATCGAAGTGTTTATTCCTCTGAGTCTGAGCCCAGGTTTGTCTCAAAGTCTGCAAATGTTTGAAACTCTCCTGAATTATATTCTTCACTAAATGGAGTTCCGCTTTTGTCGCGTTATTCAGAGTGACGTCTCCGATGAACAGCTGTGAGGGATCTTTCTGTTGCGCCACTCGGAACAGCTGGTGAGCACTCAAACGGAGAATGGCTTCCCTTCGCTCAATCAGTTCGGAACAGTTGACCGAACAGTTGAACTGTTGTTCCAAAAGTTTGAGTATTTCTCTCCAGTGATTGTCTGGCATTTCAATGAGTCTTTCGTTTTCATTTGTCTGCTCTTCTGTTAATTGTGGTAACGATTGGATCCATTGCGGGACACGAATCGTACATTTGTGCTGTCGATGCAAATTGAATGCCAACCAAAGAGGGACACGAATTGGAATCGATGGACGGAATGGCCCGAAATCACCACTAATTAGATTCAATTGTTTATTGTATTTGAATAACGGAATTATTTCAATCAACTCGTCTTCGGCTAAGAATTCGCAAAACTCCATATTTTAATCAAATTAATGACAAAAAGTGAGACAATTGTGACATCAAAACAAATGATTCAATGTTTGCCGCCTTTGGCTCTCATTAATAAAGAACGTCTTCATATTAATCAAAAACCTTTCCCTCAATATTTGATTGAGTTTTACAAACTGTATGTCTGTCTGTGTGTCTGTCCTTCAGTTGAATGGATCCTCACATAACTCCTCATAAGTTATACGTATTTATTGTATAAAACATTTAAAGCGACAAATATTTTGATAACAAAAGCTCTGAGTTTTTAAATAAGAAATTATTTATTGATTTAATTGTATTTTAATTGAATTAAATCCCAATTAATTTGGTTTACATTCGCTTAAAGACTGTCAAAGAAGTCATTCAAAGTTTCAAATATGAGTGACTCTCAAAACAATGGCATACAGTCGGATGAGAATAAGATAATGTGGTTTGAATTTTTACTTCAGCCCAAACTTCTTGATTCTCATCTGAAGAGTGAAAACTCAAATCCACAGCCGTTTGAATTGATTACACAGTTGTTGACAAACGCTCTGACAATTTCGACCACTTCTTTGTCTTCTTTAACTAATCCTAACAATAATAACAACACTAATGGAACAGAAGAACAGAATGGTTTCAGTTCGGCTCAATTGGCAACTGTTGAGAACCTCAAGAGAATAATGGACTCTAAGAAGAGTATTGCCATTAGATATCTGTCATTCAAAATAATGGCAAATTTGAATTGGGATTTGACTCAATTGGAGGCCAATCTCCCGCCGACACAACAAGATTTCCTTTTGAGTGAACTGATCCGTTACTGTGACCACAACGAGGCGCCGACTGCTTGTAAACTATTCGCTCATATTCTGTATTATCGATGGATTTTAAGATATATTTTGAAATCTAATTATCCAATGAGAGCAGCAAAAGGACCACTAATTCCTATGACTCTTCAGCAACAGATTGATCCCTGTTTTGTCTCTAACGAAGCGCTCGATTGCTTAATGAAGAAACTTCAGGAACAATACGCGATCGCTGTCTCAGACCTCGAGAAAGTGGTGATTGAGAAACAAAAAGGCAATAGAGTTGACGTATGGATGCCCGCAAAGGACTGCTTCGACAACTCTTCCGGTAATGATTTTGTCTGCGATTGGAACAGATCTGTCAGAATCGATATCAATGATGTTATGGATGACATTCTCTATGATATCGGTCGCTGGTTCTTCTTCCGTGAAGACTATCTCAGATCAAACACTTATTTTGAATCGATTTCAATGAGTAAAAGGAATTCATACAATCATTTGGACGGATATTTGTCCGCCACTCGCGATCTTATATCTGATCCAAACATTAAAGTGATTGATATCGAAGTAATTGATTTTGAACGACAGGCCAATGATTTTATTGAAAAGTTAATGAGTGGACAGACATCTGATATCACAATCTTAGAGAGCGTTGATGTCATTGAAGTGAAGAAAAATCTGGAAAAAGCTTTTCATAAATATTTGGACAAAAGACAGAGGAATCGTCTCTTAAGACTCACTAAATACCTGTCCAACAGAATAAAGGGTTTGAGCGAACTCTTGAATAAAACTATGTTTTCAAAAGAAATACAAGAAATTGTGATCAATGAAGACAATAATGACAACAACGACACTGAAATGTTTGAAGAGGGAGAGATCGATGGCGACGAAGAACCCATCAATAAAGATCCCGAACTTCTTCTTTTGGAAGCAACGGATCCCGAAGTGATTCAAAGTCTGTGTTGTAAGACACAAAAGCATCCACTGATGATAAACAGCAAATGGACTCTTCCTCTCTGTCAGGGAATACATTTGAAACACTTATCTCAGTCTCAATACGACAAATGCCATCTCATTCTTGCAAAAGCAAATCAACTCAGAAGTGCAAACCTCTTCATGGAGGCGCGTACTCTCTATTTGTCACTTCTGGAGGATATTCAGGCGTCGTTACCACAATTGGCTGAAGTTATTCGTTGGGAACTTTTGAGAACAGATTTGGAATATCATTTCGACACCAATGATGTCGACGAACGACAAACCAATGATTTGATCGCAAAGTGCAACCGAACTCTTCGGACAATCGATAAGACAAACATTTCCATAGAATTTGCAGATCTGACAGAACTCTGCTGTATATTCCTCTTAGAGACACATCCGCTATCACTCAAAGACTTCTATGACAGTTCTGTTCCGATATTGAAATTGTCTTCGTGTTTGAGTTCGATAACTCTGGACTCGACATCCAATTCGAGTCAATTAAAGGCAAAAGAGTTGTGGGAAATGTTAGTCAACTATTTTGTTGACCCGAGTCTAGCCGTGAAAAGGGTTCCCCTCTCAGAACCGCTCACTTTTGCTAATTCTTTAGTTAGTTTTGTGTCGAAATTCAAAGACATGAATCTAATAAGTGCTTTGATTTCCTGTTTATCCAAAATTCATAATATAATTCGAGACAATTCCACTCAAGAACTCACTATTGGAACTCAATTCGCTCCTCTTTGGCCGTCCTCTTTGATTCAGTCTTTGAGCTCATCCTTAGACTCAAACAGTGTGTCTTCGGCTCTCAATCAACTTTTGGATGAATTTTTGAGTCAATATCCGAATGAATTATATTTATTGAAAGTGAAGGCAGAACTCTCTTTAATCGATGGTCTCTATGCGGACGCAATCAAATACTTTACACTTATTTTGATTATAAAAACAAAATTCTTCACAACTTTTAGTCCTTTATATTCAGAGGAGGACTCAATAATCCACCGAATGATTCAGTGTTGCGTACGACTGGGCTGTCACACACAGGCAGCTCTTTTACATCAGTTAACCCGTGAACCAAACTATGCGCTCGCATTCAAAGCTCTTTCTGAACGAAATTGCAACGACTCGTGCGATGACTTATATGAGTGCATTTGGGACACAACTCTTCTCGAATTTCTCATTAATTTACATCACAGGAGAGGAGAGGTCGAGCGTAAGACTAAAGCTATACAATTGATGGGTCAGTTGGAGCTCAACGCAAATAACAGTGAACCTGTTCTCAGAGAGGGCTCCGATATGAGAAGGGGTAAACTCTTAAGAGTCTTCGCCCGAACTTATCTCTAATTTATTAATAATTTTGATTCGAATTATTTTTTTCAATGAATTTATTTTATTTTCTTTTATTTAATATTTTTTGTCATTTAATGTGATTTAAAGCAATCATTTGAATCATTTCATTAACTCATAAAACAAATCCTTATTTAGAAAAAAGTATTACAAAAATATTCAAAGTTTTTATTTTGAGAAATCCATTGAATTGTATTCTGAGTTCTTTTTTATTCAATAAAATCAAGTTTATTTCAAAGAACTTATTTATTCATCGAAGAGGACATCCGGTTAAAGACACCTTTCCTTTGGAAGCCGTCTCTTTTCCCTCATTTATTGATAGAATAAATAATTTTTCAGTTGAGAGGGGATGCCTGTTGTCCACCAATAAACAAATATATCAGAAATGATGAGTAATTCAGTATTTAAGTCTTAAGTCTTACCATTGACCAAAAGTACAGCCCCTGTCGATAATGTTGTCGTAATAATGGCATCTATCAGTCATTCTCATCGAAGGAATGTATTCATAAATATCTAGTTTTGAGCAAAACTTAAGTAAAATAATTATTCCGAGGAATCCAGAAGTCGGAGGATTCTTAGGAATATTAATTCTGGTAGAAGTTTGCAATACATCCCATGAGTTCCAGATTAACTTCG
This sequence comes from Minunthozetes semirufus, assembly GCA_034699985.1. Taxonomy (NCBI): domain Eukaryota; kingdom Metazoa; phylum Arthropoda; class Arachnida; order Sarcoptiformes; family Punctoribatidae; genus Minunthozetes; species Minunthozetes semirufus. Next base: position 2,919 of record JAQIXD010001883.1, on the reverse strand, counting down.
GGTCCAAAATAGCAAACGTTTCGTTTGGAAATAGTTTAACAACTTTTTCATAGGACTCAAAGAACTGATGACTTTTATTAAACCATTTATTATAATCTGATGAGTAGTCGGAGGCCTCCCAAACAAACTTCACTCCATTTCTGTATAAATTATTTGAATAAATGTTAAACTTTTCGTTTAATAAAATTTGAGAATTCATTAAACGAATCGAAGTCTTTCTTCCGACATCTTCTTCATAGGTAAGTGTTGGCGCGTTATTGAATCTCATGACAATGTCGTGCGAATCAATCTCTTGACCTAATTTTGAGCCAAACAAAGCACCGGAGTTGGACACAATCGCACAGTTGATGTTCGGACGCGTTTCACTATTATCTTGTAATTCGAATAATTCATTCAATTCTTGAGTTTTGAAATCAATATTAGAATCGAATTGAAATCTAGTGAAGACTGAGACGGGTATATCGCACAACATATTAATATTGGGAGCCTTTGAGTTCTTTTTTCCTCTGAAGCGAACGTTATATAAGTTCTTATAGTCTTTTCGAGACATCAAGTTTTTCGAGAGATCGTATTGGGATCGCCTTAGTTTCACAATTAAACTATTTTTGTGGAAAAATTCAAGGAATTGTTCCGAAACATTTGTCGGATACCTCTTCAAATAGCTATGAAAATCATGGTCGTGGACAGCATTGCTCCCAAATAATGGGACATCATTTTCTAATATTTGTTTATCTAATCTTAAATGTGGATGTCTTAGAATATTAGAGAGGATCAGGAATATGAAGATAACAGAACTCAATAGAGTTAACGTGAAAAATATACACAAAGAATACCCCAATAAACCCATTTTTTGCGATTAAGTAATTGAAACAAACAAACAAAATATCACTTTTCAGATATTAGACAAAAAATTTTACAATAATCAGTTGTTTCATCCAAAATGAAGATCTAGAATATTCTTGTGCTGAGGATAGGATGGGATCAAACATATTTTGGTTGCTTTGGTTACGGAAGAGAGTGCTCTCCTTTTGTTAGCATTTATTAAACGGTCCCTCAAATTGAGTGAAAACACAATTTCATCAATAAATAAAAATTTGTTTAATTTTGTCTAATCTTTGGCATATTTTTCAAATATATTTGTAATTGTGATCACCAATAGGTTTCTGCAAATATGTATAATCAAAACAATTTGTGGCCACAGTTAACACCATTGGGTGCTTACGGTTACGCCACTCAACCAATGAATTTATTACCGAATAATGTTTTGCAACAAAATGTTAACCAATTGTCCGCTTATTATAACCCGAATCAGAGTTATGGCCAACAATACGGAAGTCCTTATAATTACTTTGGATCACCGCTTATACCACAACAAAATCAGAGCATTGTTTCTCCATATATGACTCAAACCACGAATCATTCATTTTCGACAAATACATTAACTCAAAGCTATCCCTCTTCTAATCCAAGACCACAAACATTGACCACAATCCAAACCACAGACTATATTCCGAATAACACTCATCTAAAGAGTAGTGGCAATGAAAAGTGGTTGAATCTGTTGAATGCTTCACAAAAACAGGTCTTGGATCAGCTCAATAAAGAAACTGAAGCTTTTGAACAGCAGTTCCAAAATTGGGAAAAAGACTTTGAAAACTGGAAACAAGTAAATCGTTCGCATCCGGACAGTAGTGCCTATCAGTTATATGTGAATCAATGGCAAGAGTGGCGACAAAAACTATTAGAACGACAAAAACAAATGAAAGATTTGAGAGAACGAACTCTACAGCAATTGTACTCTCAGGTCAAACCACAAATCAATGCCTCCCTATCACAGCCACCACCGCCTCCCAATCGCCCTGAAGTGCCACCTCCTCCTCCTCCGGCTCCTCCAGAGAAAAACTTTCCACCTCTGCCTTCAGAACCACATCCTTCGGGACCTCAAAAACGATTTGAAAATATTAGAAATGAAAACAATTTTAGAATCAATTCAAAAGAAATGCAAACAAATGATCAAAACTCTAAAAACAAAGACATCGAAGTCATTGAAATTGATTGCGAACCAAAAGAAAGCGAAGTAACTAAAAGTGTTACAAATGCTGATTCGACTGCTGTTTCTAAAGCAGCGGAGGCTCTCCTTTTCATTCAAAAACAACAGGAATTACTCAAAAGTCTTGAGAATCTGAAGAGTGTTAACACAGATAACAATTTTAGTGACAAATCAGAAGATAAGCCAAAAGACAAGAGTAGTGATGATCTTCAAGTAATAGAACCAAAGCCTTTTGATATCAAAGACATCGTCACTAAAATGAAAGCCATTCGTCCGCCAGAAAATGCTGTCGAAGCTGTGGAAGCAAATAGACTGCTATCGACTCTACCATCACTTCAGGGAATTGTTTTCCAACCAAAACCACAAAACGATGAAAAACAACAACAAATTGATTCCAACAAAGACTTAATCAATAAAAGTTTTGGTGATACCGATAATCGTCTGCCATTTCCTCAAAATAATAATAATAATGTGAATCCATTTCCATCGATGCAAAGCCGACCACATTTTCAATTGAATCCAGGATTGAATCAGACTCAAAGACATACGCTATCGAGTGATCCAATTAATACTAATAGGCCTCCAATGCCTTCAAATGCCATAAATAGACCCAATTTTATGCAAATGAGTGAAAATCGGTGGCGAAGTCCTAATCCAAGTGCGGGTACTTTCTATGGTATTAATGATAATCCTTCGCAACAAATCACTAATAATTCTATTCGCAAATATTCTGCGCAAACCATAGATTATAATCATAGACATGAAAATAAAGATATAAACCCACGAATCGAGACTAGAGATGAGGATCGGATGAAATTTTTGTCATCCGATCCGATCCGAGATTTTTTGAGCTCTTATCCGATCCGATC
>JAQIXD010001882.1:0-12652 GCA_034699985.1 Minunthozetes semirufus | reverse complement strand
GCTTTCCCTCACTATAACTATAGCTTTAATAATAATTGTTTCAATCATTTCATTATTGATTTGGTATTTGAAATGTTATAAAAACAATACAAGAATAGGGGATAAACAAACATGGCACTTTAATGCTGATTGCGATTTAATCGCTTTGGACACCATTTCATCGGAGAAGACTATACCTCAAGAGTTGAGATCAAAGAGAAACAATTCCAAAACAGATCCTGATATAGATTACCATGATAAAGTCAAAGAATGGCTCGAAATGATTCCATTTCCACCATACAGTGATCCTGTATAGTGATTCTATAAAATAATAAGGTTAAATAGCATTTTAATTACTTATAAATTGTCCAAAAATTATATAAATATAAGTATTTCCACCTTATACTGATTGAAATTTCAGTTCTTTTCAAATAATAAGCATTTTTTAAACTTAAATGCATTTTGTATTCTATTACATAAATAACCAGGTTACATTTTCAAAATATCTCTTAACAGTTGATACCTGAATCATATTAGTATTTCAGATATCATAAAAATAATTTGATTCCGATTAAAGTCTCGGATATTTGATAGCAAATTCATAAATTTAAGAAAATATCCTTTCGTTTGAATTATTTGTCGGAAAAGAAGACATTTTTCTGATTAAAAGAAAATGAATTTTATTTTACAAATGTTTTCATTGTTTTTGACTTTTCGTAAGTTTTTGTTTTGTATTCAATGAAAACGATTTAATCAATGAATTGTCCGCTCATTCAGTGACCCCTGAGTCGAGTCTTGTAGTAATCGGTAATTATAGTGATCTAAACTTAGAAGACTGCGGTCTCTCCCGAGTCTCAGAACATATGGTCGACAATTGTTTTGAATGGCATAAGGACTTCCCTCCCCCTCTCAGATCTGGCAAAAGTATTAGCCATGGTGATGCACCGTGGATGGCTGTCCTAACATTCACAAAGATGAATCCTGATCCAAAGAATCCAATATAGTATGAATGATATTATTCTATCATGATAATTAAAGAAATTTATTATTCTTGAATCAATTCACAGCTTAGATTATGGATGTACTGGATCAGTTATTTATGATCGGTGGATACTAACAGCAGCGCATTGCATGGAGGGGTAATTCTTTGAAATTTCAAAATAATTAACAAGATTAAATTGGTTTAGTATGGTATCTGTAACCGTCTATCTGTTCAATAATACGGCACCATATTATTACGACGGCATTGATATAATTAAAGATGTGACCATGTTCATCCATCCAAATTATCATTGGGCCAGCAATAATGACATCGGACTTATTAGATTGACCAGGCTTGTTAATAAGCGTTACGCTGATGGGTTATCCTGGAACAGCATATGTTTGCCAGAAAAGTGGGATGGCACCTATGATGAAGGGGACAGGCATGAGTATGTTATTGCCGCGGGTAGAGGCAGAGCTCAGACCTTGAATATTCATCGCCTGACTGTGGTTAACAAAAAGTACAATTCGACAATTAATGATCCAGATCTTAATGTCGATAAGTTTGGTGCTCCAACTGAGACAATCCTATTGGCCTACAGACACAATAATGAAACTGCAATTTGCGGGGTAAGAGATTAGCATGGTCAATAATTTTTGATTTATTTTCCAAATGAACATTCAGGGTGATTCTGGTGGTCCTCTGTGGCAGTACCAAATGGGAAGGGCTGTCATTGTGTCTGTAATCTCACGCTCTAGAACTAGCGCTAAAACTGATTGTATGCCTGATTGGGCCAATGATGTTAAAACTATAAGGATGGACATGCAAATTGATTGGATCAGAGAAGTATTGAGCAGAAACTTCACAGAAGACCTAGGTGAACCACCAGATGAAGATGACGAATACACTGATACTACCCCTGATACTATTGATGCAACCCAAGAATACGATAGCAATTAAACTCAACTTTATCTAGCGATTAAGCCTAGATTATTCTAATGCAAAATGAACGAGTAAACTTTTTATCTACAAACTTATAAAATTAGCAAGATAAAAACAAATTATAAAATAATAGATTTGCATGAATGTACCCAAAGTTTATTAAATAAAATCTCAATTAAAGTATAAAATCAAATTATAAGTTGCAAGATAATTATTTTAAATTGACTAGATAAATATAAATGAATTATTTTAACCAAGGTAAATATTCCCAAATTTTTGCACTAAATGAATCTTAACTTTACTTGATAACGATTTCAAACTGATCCTGTTCTTTGAGGTTCTTATTAGCCGATTCCACCGCCCAGAATATTCTGGAGTAGACCTCCAAATCCAAGAATACCCAAAAGACCAAGACTTCTGAGTGTGAGAAGGAGTAGACCCACGATATAGCACAGTATGTTAGCCAACGGTATGACCGCTCCCTCCAGTGTGTTATTGCCGGCCAACACTGTCTGCAGGATAGGCACCACCAGATTGGACAGCAGTGTACTCAGCAAAAGACCCAGGAGTTGACCCGTTGATAGAATAGACGCCGCTCTGATCAATGGGAAGCAGGTGTCCGGTCCTACCGGTCCCGTAGTAGTGGTCGTCATATTAGGATTCGTAGTTGGGTTCGTTGGGTACATTGTAGGAGGCATATTGGTTGGAGGACAGGGAGGGCATGTTGTTCCGCCATTTCCACCGCCACCACAATTGCAAACACAGTTGCAGCCACCAGTTCCGGGGGGACAGAAACCAGCTCCGGCCTGAGCGGTCGCTCCAATTATAAAGAAGGCTATAATTGAGGATAAAATCAATAATTTAAACATTATTTTAGAATAATTAATGAATCGGACAGAATGTGAGCCCTTTTTATACCTTTCCTTTGAACTCAATTTCAAAGAACGCTAACAAAAGAGCTGTCAATCAATCGATAGACAAATGTTTTGCATATTTTGTATTCAATTAATTAATTGTTTTAAAAATTAATTGAATAATTGATAGGAATGTATTTCTGGTGATTTTTGTTTTTGCTGGCTTTTCATCAAAATCATTGATAAAATATTCTTGCTAATATCAATTTGATAGTTTACTCAAAATTTCGTGAAAATAAGCAAGCTATATTTTTTTATTGATTAACTTTGAATTAATTCATCAAGAGAATAAATTGCACAAATATTTTATTTATTAAAAATTAGCAAGCTCATCAATATTTGATAAACTTTGCTTGGTTAATTTTTGAAAAAAGTTGGATTTATTTTTGAAAATCTTGAGAGTCTTAATGATTTTTAACTGATCCGGTTCTTTGAGGAATTTTAGCCGATAGGTCCAAGAATACCACCCAACAAACCACCAAATCCGAATATACCCAAAAGACCAAGACTTCTGAGTGTTAGCAGGAGTAGACCCACGATAAAGCAGAGAATGTTGGCCAATGGTATGACCGCTCCTTCCAGAGTGTTATTGCCGGCCAATACTGTCTGAAGGATAGGAACCACCAGATTGGACAGCAGTGTACTCAGCAAAAGACCCAGGAGTTGACCCGTTGATAGAATAGACGCCGCTCTGATCAATGGGAAGCAGGTGTCCGGTCCTACCGGTCCCGTTGTTCCGTTACCACCACCTCCTCCTATACCGCCTCCACCACCACCTCCACCTCCTCCCCCTCCTCCTCCATCACCTGGACATGGCGGGCACGTGCCTCCTCCTCCACCACCACTACCACAGTTGCAAACGCAGTTACATCCACCAGTTCCGGGAGGACAGACACCAGCTCCGGCCTGAGCGGCCGCTCCCACCACATAGAAAGCTATAATAGAGACAGAAATCAATATTTTATTCATTTCTATTGATTTCAGAATAAATTAATTGAATTAATCATCGCTCAGAATATTAACCCCTTTTATGCCCTTCCGATGCACTCAATCCAGTGTTGGCTAACAATAGTGCTGTCAATCAAAGGGTAGACAAATGTTTTGCATATTTTATTCAAACAATTAATTAACTCATTATTTAATTAATGAATAATTGATCCGAATTTAAATAGATTATTCACAATTAAACATATGTACCTTGAACAATTGAAAAATAGCCTATTATTTACAAATCACCTTTGTCGTTTTTATTCATAAAATGATTGAAAATCGAGTTTAATGAACTAGATCTTTTTTTGAGAAGAATAATTCTATTGATAAAAGATCCCAGTCATTGAACCATGAAGAAAAATTAGATAATCAAATTATCTTGATCATTAATTGTCTTAGAAAATGTGATTTTTATTGTTTTTGGTGCAATTTATATTGTGTGCAAGATTTAATTTTGAAAAATATAGCATGATAAAAATATAATTTGATTTTATACTTTAATGAAAAACCCAAAGCGTAAGATTATATTAAAAATACCCATGGTTAAATAAAACAAAAGCATATAATTTGTTAAATAATTTGATCTTGATATTTTCTCATCATCCAAGACCTGGAATACCTCCAAGACCTGGAATACCTCCAAGACCTGGAAGGCCTCCAAGACCTGGAATACCGCCAACACCTGGAATGCCACCACCACCTGGGCCAATACCACCCAGAATATTCGACAGCAGACCATTCAGTCCAAAAATACCTAAAAGACCAAGACTTCTAAGAGTTAAGAGCAGAAGACCCACAATAAAGCAGAGAACGTTCGCCACTGGGATGACAGCGCCTTCCAGTGTGTTATTGCCCACCAAAACCGTCATCAAAATGGGCACAACCAGGTTAGCCAACAGTGTGCTCACTAGAAGGCCAAGGAGTTGACCCGTTGATAGAATAGATGCCGCTCTGATCAATGGGAAACAGGTGTCTGATCCTACCGGTCCTCCTGTAGGGTTTGTCACTCCACCTCCACCAGTAGTTCCGCCTCCGCCACCAGTAGTTCCACCACCGCCAGGCATTGTAGGACATGGAGGACATATACGTCCCCCATTGGTCTGATTTCGTGTGCAATCGCACTGACAATCACAACAGAACGGAGGACAGGGCGATACAGTTGGACCGGTGGGGGTCAGAGTCATGTTCGTAGGCCCAGTGGGACCGGTAGGGGTCAGAGTCCTGTTCGTAGGCCCGGTGGGACCGGTTGGTGTGGGCGTTCTTGTAGGTGTCGGTTCGCCAGTCGGACGGGTATATGTCGGGTAAGTCGGATATGTTGGGCGAGTAGTAGGAGGGGGCGGATATGTTGGCGGAAAAGTAACCGGCTCCCATGGCTTCGGTGGATATGGATATGGAGGATAGTACTCTGGCTCTGGATGATACTCAGGGTATGGCTTATGCCCATATTCTGGCTCCGGGTAATGGTTGTTATAATTGGGACCGCCATAGTACGGGTCGTGACCGTATCGGTTATCATCTGAATCGTCCTCATTCTTAGCCACCACTTCGCCGGCTATGAAACAGATGAGCACAAACTTAGCCAACTCTTTGAACCTCATAATTACCCGTTCCTTCTGACTAATTATGAATAGTGTTTTGAAAGGGAGTAGTATTTATAGCCTTTCCTCAGGTGTTGCGCAAACAATAGGTTTATGTAAAACTCAAAAACTGATTATCAATATTTGAATTCTGAACTGAATTGACAGCAGTTTTACTAAATTTAATTAACAATTGTTTTACATAACCAGCAATTGATGGGATAACCAAGAGAGCGATGAAATTAATTATTTTTTGCTGAAAATAGACCCAGTGCTAAATTTATTGTATTATGCAAAACGAAGAATAAGAAAGAAATTGATTCCACAGATGTAGAGATATTCGAAGAATTTTATGCCATTCATTGGGAATAAGTCTAAGCAATAGAATCCGATGTCTTTTCCCGACAATACCTCAATGAATGACAAGAGTTTGAGTCTCTCTCTTAGCGTTAGTTTCATTCGTTTGGAAATAATTATTCGGAATAAAAGACGGTATGACTTATGGGCCGAACGGGTCATCATTGCTGACCAAAAATTCATGAGAGAAACGCCAGAAAACAATATTATGAATACAAAGATAGCCGCGAATCTGGAAACTTTATAAGTTCTTTTGTCGTATGAAAGGAAGAATAATATCTCAATAGCCGGCGCTCCGAAGTAGTACAACACAAATACCATGTGTTTATAGAAATGATTGTATTTTGCGGTCAATTGTGTAATAAAGTTGTGTTCAATGATTGCATTCTTTAGAACTGATTTCAAACCAAATGTATAACTATAGAGTATTTTAGTATTGATTTCATTGAATTTTAGGTTCAGGTATAGCGTAATCATATACCAGGCAAACAAACCAAGTGTAAAAATTGAGAATAAATTAACTGTAAAACCGAAAAGTAAAATTGACCATATTACAACCCCGATAATACTGTATACTTCAGGTGAGTTCATATATGCCATTATTGGACCGATTATTACAAATATTGGAGTGAGAAGAAGGAGGTGGATGATGTGACCCATAAAATGCTTGGTCAGCAAATTCATTCTGAGTCTAAATTTATCAAGGTTATTCTGACTCAACGGGTTTTCCATCTTCTTCTTATACATCGAATAGAAAAACTCGAGGACACAAAAATTCCTCTTTGATTCTTGAATAGTGACCACAACTCCCATATAGAAAACGACGAACCCGGCGATACTTAACATAACAGAAATGAGTCTTCCATTACCCAGCAAATGGTTGGCATCACAAAGAAATGCCCGGATATAATTGCTAAACAGAATTTTAAATAATTCTTATTCTAAAAAACAATTAATTTATTTAAAACAGAATTTTAAATAATTTAAAAACATTTCACTACATATATACAGGGTGTTGCAGAAAGAAACGAGTCTCTATTGCGGCGTTTAGATTTTGGTGAGGGAGCCAGCTTTGGGAGCCCTTTTTAAAAATATAGCAAATGTGTAATTTTAATATGCTCATTTGAAAGAGGACATAAAGACGAGTCCAACGCACTATTACACATAATTGTATCTAATTTAGTTTGCGAATTGAATCGATTCAAAATTTCATTTGATTAAGGTAAAACTTATAGATTTTAAAAATTGAAGTATCGATTCTGACTAAACCAAACATGCTCAATACAATGGTGATGAAAAAAATTAATTATTTTGAACTTTTCTATCGAATTTTATTTAATTCATCTTTTTACTCAATAATTCAAAATTTACAATTAATTATTCATTTTTCTCATCACCATTCGATTCAGCATGTTTGAATTAGTCAGAATCGATGTTTTAAATTTCAAAATCTATAAATTTTATCTTATTTGATTAAAAGTTTGAATCAAATTAGCTCACAAACTAATAATGATACAATCATGTGTAATAGTGCGTTGAACTCGTTTTGATGTCCTCTTTCAAATGAGCTTATAAAAATTACACATTTGCTATATTTTTAAAAAGGGCTCCCAAAGCTGGCTCCCTCACCAAAATCTAAACGCCGCAATAGAGACTCGTTTGTTTCTTCAACACCCTGTATAACCCACCAAAACCATTGGTCATATCATTTTTAAACTCACCTTTTGCTCATCACCGACAGGGCATATCTGATGCCAGTGACCAAAGACAATGTTCTCAATACAAAGACAAACAAAACTCTCTTTTTGCCAAATTTACCGAACTTGTAGTTTTCAAGACTACTTGATTGCAATATTCCATAATTAACTGCCATTTTTAAAAGTCTTTTGGAATATTCGTCATTATTTCTCATTGATTCAGAATATCCCGAAAACTTGTTCTTGATAAAATTACCCATTCCTTCTACTAGTGCAACTTCTATGAACTAGTAGATCTAAATTTGAAATATTTCTGAACAGCTAAAGCTCAGCTAAAACTATTAAAATTAAGCTAAACTAAGTTACTGAAGTTACTTAGCAACATTTAATAGATCAAAACAGTATTAAATCAAAAAAAAAAAAAAAAAACAATTTCAAATATCGATTAAATTTTTCAATAGTTTTGCTTAATTTCGAGAGTTTGGAAATTTTTTTTTGAATTCAAGATTTAAGACGACAAAAAAAATTAATTCGACAAGGTAATGCGATTGAAAAGATAACCTTCAATTGATGTAACACTGTTTTAATCAAAACACAGTAAAAATCAATTATCAGGAGATTTTTATTTAAAAATAAATTCAATTTCAAACATCGATTTTTGGACAAAAATTTGAACTTAATTATATTATGCAAAACCAAGTTTAAGATTGTAAACAAGTTTAATTCATAATGATCAAATTCATAATTCTCAATACACGATCTTGGTCATTTTTCATTGTTTGAAGATCACCAGGGTTCTTGAACTTGATTAATTTGATCATCCTTTTATTTGTATACAGAATTGAATTTTTAACCTGGTATAAACAGAGAATAACACACCCCTACTCTTATTGTCCCAGCATTAGCTAAATGAAGAAAAGTTCATTCGAAGCACTGAATGGGTCAATTAATGCCATATTGCAAAACACCAAGATCATTTATCTATTCATCCCACTTTAGGAAATGTGAATCATTAAGAGCTTTATTTGTGTTCAATTTTATCTGTTTTTGTTTGAACAAAAACAAACCATAAATAAGTGGTTTATTCCACAGAAGTAGTGGCAATCAATAATAATTCATCAAGAAGAAAATTTATTGGGTAATAATCGGAAAATATTATCACCAATTAATTATCTTTATGCTTTTAATGGTTTAACTTGATAATAGTTTTTAAAAATTAATTAGTTTGTTTTTTAAGGAATTGACATTTTTTCATAATAACCAGGAATTAATCCAAATTAAAGTAAATATTGCCAGATTATGTTAGTATAATTGCGTAACATTTTTAATCCAGTCAATTGAAATATCGACCCAACATCCCAAACCATTAAAAGGACCAAATTCCAATGCAAATTCATCATTTTCATTATCATCCCGCTCGCACTGAGTGTCTGACTCAGACCAACCTCGAGAGAGTACAGCCACCAGAACTGCACGTCCCATATAATACTGCCAAATTGGAGCACCAGAATCACCCTGGTTGTTAATTTTTATCAATATAGGATTTAAATAAATGAGGTATGATGACAAAGAAAAGTTACCTACCATACATTGTCCTTGATTGTTAACCTTCCACAATTTCAGGAATTGATGCGAACTCTCATCAATCTCAATTCTGAACTCAGCCATTCTCAAATGAGGTGCGATTCCGCCCCACCCAGCAATCATAGCAAGCTCATTAGTGGAATTATATGGATCACGTCTACGCTCTTGCAATTCCATTGGCAAACAAATACTATTTTCACCATGATCAGCATTAATAGGTTTATTCATCTTGATTAGAGCTAGATCATTCCAATAGGCGATGCGCTGATATTCTGGGTGAATGTGGGTCTCAATAGGACTGTAATAACTTCCTTTACTCGGAGAGCCTTCTGAGGAATTATAGCCCAAAATTATATCCATTTTAAAAGAACTTCCATTTGGGAGCAAATATGGGGTAAAAACAAGTATTCAAATATTATTATAAAACAATAATTAAAACTATTGATTACTCATTGATCCCTTTGAGACAATGAGCCGCTGTTAGCACCCATTGATTGGCGATCACAGAACCGCTACATCTCCTCTGACGAGTCCTTAAGGATTACATTTTTGTTTCAAAATTATCATGGTGCAATTAAAAATTATTACTTGTTTTTGCCATGAGCATAGAACACGAGCAAAACCATCCATGGTGCATCACCGTAATCTACAGTTTTACCTCTTTTGAGAGATGGAATGACCTGATTATGCCATTCGAAGCATTTGTTATTCACTTTTGACGAGAGTCGAGAAACGCCACAACCTTTTGGGTTGAGTTCACTGTAATTACCGATAAATACAAGACTCGAAGCAAACACTGAATGAGCGGACAATTCATTGATTAAATCGTTTTCATTGAATACAAAACAAAAACTTACGAAAAGTCAAAAACAATGAAAACATTCGTAAAATGAAATTCATTTTCTTTTAATCACAAAAACGTCTTCTTTTCCGACAAATAATTCGAACGAAAGAATATTTTCTGGATTTTATGAATTTGTTATCAAATATCTGAGACTTTATAAAGAATTTTCATTATACCTGATTTGAGAGACTACTGTTTCAGGTATCAATATTCAAGAATTTCACAAGATTTCACAGTAATTTTAACTTTTATTTGGAAATTATTTTTGAAAATAGTTTTTATTTTGAATTCAAGAGTTTTTTTTTTACAAATTGTTTTATTATTTGTAAAGAATTTACTTAATTTCAATCAGAATAAGGGGGAAATGGGATCCTTTCAAGCTATTCCCTTACTTTATCATGGTAATCCATATCAGGAACTGTTTGCAATTTGTTTCTCTTTGATTTCAACACTTGTGGTATAGTTTTTTTCGGATGAAATGGTGTCCAGAGCTATTAAATCGCAATCAGCATTAAAGTGCCATGTTTGTTTATCCCCTATTCTTCTATTCTTTTTATAACATTTCAAATACCAAATCAATAATGAAATGATTGAAACAATTATTAGTAAAGCTATGGTTATAGTGAGGGAAAGCCATCCAAAAGTAATAGTGATTTCATCTTTTGTTACTTGAGTTTCATCCACTGAATTGTTTGACTTAGAATAGAATGTCTCGGGTTTGGTGGTTGTGGCTATTTTCGAGATACCATCTGGACCAATCTATTTAGAGAGAACCAATTAGCAATTTTGAAATTTTCAAGTTAAATCCTAACTTACATTTTTTAGCTCAATTAAGCAGGTTTGAAATTTATGCTTGCACAATTTATTTTGAGTAATGTTATTTCCTCTGTTGGACATAAAGCACTGGTTGTATTTTTCGCCACAGTCTTGTGCCATGCTCAAATTAATCGACAAATAAATTACAATAAAAAACAAAATTAAATTCATTTTCAAAAAATAATTGAAATCAAAGGAAATGTTTTATTGAAAACTATTTTACAAATGAATAGCAATTAGTAATTGATTTGAAATCAATTCTATTATTACTTATTTTGTTTGTTTTCATAACTAAACTATTCGGAAGCATTTGAAGCATTTTTATTCTGAATCATTTGCTATTTGATACAAATATAATCCTGGATTCAATGCACATGTATATTTATCAATGTCATCTCTCCAAGAACTCATTCAAATATAATATCAGGAAATAACTCGAAATAGTTTTGCAATACATTATCTTTTTCAATATTTGAAATCATTATTTGCATAATATATTGAAAAAACTCAATTCAACCTGGTCACATTTTTAATCCAGTCTATTTCACTGGGCACCCACATGATGAAAAGTTCACCGGTGTTTTCTTGGTGACAACCGAAAGGATCGGAATGATTTCGACCAATCATTGTGGAGACCAATCCTACGATGATAGCTCTTCCATTATGGTATTGCCATGCTGGACCACCAGAGTCACCCTAAATAATAAAACAAGCTTTGTTATCGTCGTAAAAAATATAAAATGATAATGGTAAAAACGTATTTAATGATATCTTATATTAAATTAAGAATTAAAATAATAACCATGCAAGATCTTTGATCATCCACTTTATTTACCATGGCTTTGGATGGAATCGCAAGGAACCTGATCCTCATTAATTGCCAAGGTGACATTTTTAAAGGACTTACTGGGCCTCCCCATCCAGAAATCATAACGTATTCCGAGCCGTCTTCATCGTTTGGAAAGGGCTGCCATTCAGGCAAACAAATGCTATTTACAAGACCTGGAGTTTTCTTATTAGCGATATAAATAGGTTTATCCATTTTGACGAGTGCTAGGTCATATTCGAATTTTATTGGATCATATTTAGGATGAATATAAGTCTGGTTAGTTTCAACAAATTTCTCATCTAAGGGAACATCTCGCGTAAAGTTATATCCAACAAATATCTTGATATTTATTGAGCTATTATTTGATAATAAATATTAACTGAGTAAAGAGTAATTGAGCAGGGAAAAAATGATGATACAAACCCGGTGATACAATGAGCTGCAGTTAATACCCATTGATCGGCGATAATAGAACCGCTACATTCATATGACATAACGCTTCTGTGATTTCAATTATTATCTAGATATAATAAAAAGATAACTTATTTAACTTACGAGTTTTTGAGGTGTTTGTCACTCTTCAAGTAAACTACCCAGGGTGCGTCTCCGAATCCAACTCTTTTACCACTTTTAAGTGAAGGAATGAGGCCTTTATGCCATTCAAAACATTTGGTGTTCACTTGAGCTGAGAGTCGAGACAGACCGCAGTCTTTTGGGTTGAGTTCACTATAATTACCGATAAATACAAGACTCGACTGAACGGTCACTGAATGAGCGGACAATTCATTGATTAAATCGTTTTCATTGAATACAAACAAAAACTTACGAAAAGTCAAAAACAATGAAAACAATTGAAAAACAAAATTCATTTTCTGTTGATTTTTATGAATCACTTCTTATGAGAGAAATAACTCAAACAATAAATGTTTTAAAAGATTTTCATTGAGAGGTATTTAATATCCGATACTTTATTGTGAATCAAATTCAAGAAAAGAATGATTAAGATATTTGATCATTAAATATGTGATATCATACAAAACCAGTAATCATTATATAATTAGCGCCACAAACATACAGGTATTCGAAGAACTTCATGCCATTCATTGGAAAGAAATCCAAGCAATAGATTCCGATGTCTTCT
>JAQIXD010001881.1:0-12659 GCA_034699985.1 Minunthozetes semirufus | reverse complement strand
CACAAATACGGCCGAAGACTTCTCTCGAAGATTCACTCCCGACTCGGTTGGGAACCAATCAAAGGAGAGACACATTTAGATACTTTACTCAGAAGTCTTGTCATCAATCGTCTGGTCGTTTTTGAAGATCCGACAGTTATAGCTCAGTCCAAACAATTCTTTGAATCGCATTCAAAAAGAACGTATAATATTCCTCCAGATCTTCGTTCTGCCATTTACAGAGCCGTTGCGATGGACTGCGACGACAAAACATTTGACACTTTGTTTAAAGTAATATTGACTTCAAGTCTCACAAAAAAAATTGATAACTATTTGTGTTTCAGATGTATCGCGAGACAGACCTTCACGAGGAAAAGGATCGGGTCTCGAGAGCTCTGGGAAGTGTGAAAGACCCAAATCGGATAACTAAAGTTCTTGAGTTCGCACTTTCGGTTAGAATTTCTTTTAATTTCTATTATTATAATTACAACTAAATTATGCTTTTCTTCAAAGAATGAGGTCAGGAGTCAGGACTCTATATATGTGATAATTTCTGTTTCACTAACGAAGAATGGTCGTGATCTATCATGGCAATTCTTTAAAGATAATAAGGATGAATTTCATCGTAGATATTCCGGGGGATCTTTAATCAGACGCCTTACAAAGGTATGCCATCATATAATTGTTTACTTATTATAGTATTTATCTTTTTTTACAAAATAATAATAAAATTTTGTGATATTTCTGAGATTAATGTAAAACTCGTTAATTAACAGCACATAACAGAAAACTTTGCCTCAGAAGAAAAGGCACAGGAATTGGAGACTTTCTTCTCTGAAAATGACTTCCCTGGGGCTGAGAGCTCAATAAAACAGGCCCTCGAAACTATCCGCTTAAACACTGAGTGGTTGGCCAGAGATACCGCTTCCATTCAGACCTATTTAACGGTTGGCTCTTAAATTGTTATTAATTGATGTTTTCAATGTTTTATATAATTTTCATTTTATTGAAAATAATTGTATTTTTATACTAAATTCCAATAAAACATAAATGAAGCCATAATTATAGACAATATTGTATTTTAGAGGTTTTAGTGATCTATTATTTGAGAGGAAATCCGATTAAATAAATGAAACAATTATTTGTTTTTAGAGTTAGTTTTGAAAGTTTTTCAAACAAATGAAATGAATTCAATGAATCATTTGAGTGATTAATGCTATTTAGTAAACATTATTCATTTAAATCAGTTATTCAGAGCTCAAAATAATCATTGATTTTTGCCAATCACTCATTTTGTCAAAAATTTTCTCATAATATTCACCACTAATTTCAATGAACTTTTTTAGGTTTTTATTAATGTTTTCCCATATTTTGATAAATCGTCTGAACATTGAATGCAATGTTTGTCTAAAACTAAATGATAAACAAATCAATTGAACCCAAAGTTAAAGTGATTTTTAAAAATTAATTAAAAAACACAGAATTGGCGCCAATTCTGTGAAATCTTTGGTTTCAAAACAAATAATGTAAACAAATGTCAAAACCTTTTATAGAATTAATTTTGAGTTAAAGTGAAAATTAATAATTGAAAGAAGTTTTGAAAACAATTTAAATCTAAATTACAATCAATTGATTTGAGTTAAATTGAGTTAAAGACAATCTTTGGGTTCAAATCTGGCTTCAAATCTGGGTTCTAATAAAAGAATGTTTAGTAGAGTTCTCTTACAATTTTCTCTGAGTTTATAATATATTTTATTTTGAGAGTGTTTTACAAATAAATTGAATGAAACAAATAATTATTAATAAAATTTAAATGAATTATAAATATTTAGTGAAATTCATGTGCGATTCACGTGACTCACAGGTGAGCCAATGATCTAAAAACACCTTCAGATGACCTTTTTTTCGTCACTCCGTCTATATATTGATAGACATAGAAAACGTCACTCGAGTTGAGGAAATGCCTCAAATCAGACCTAATATTCAATGAATGAGTAATACTGAAGATCTGAGTGAAACAGATTCTCAAACTTTTGTGAACAGCATTTGTGAGAATACTATTGAAGAGAAGGACTGGTTTTGAAAGAACCGAAATTAGGCACCGATTGAAGCGATTGAAAGTCACGTAACATTCAAAGCGTGTATTCATTCAATTCAATGCATTTAATGCCTTTTAAATCACATTTTCATAACATTTATTGAATATGAACTTTATTTTTGATTATTTGTCCCTAACTTTCAAATTATTTGTTTATATATCGCTAATTGATTGCGGTTTTGGTGTAAACAATGATATTTTGTCCGCAAATTCATCGCTCGGATCTCAAATCAATGTTAAACCGAACCAAACAAATGAATGTAAGTTTGATTTCGCGTTATTTTTAGCGCTTTTTTATTCATAACTCTTCATAAGTCTTATCAATGTTTTCCTAATTCATTGCTTTATCTTATTTTTATACAAAATTATCGCATTATTTAAGATTTGATAAAATCTTAAGAATACAAACATTGTTTGAACCAATAAAATGAGTTTTTAGTGAAATTTCAAGATTAGGTCAAAGATTGCATTCAATTTGTTTTACGAGACAATTGAGTTAACAAACACTCGATACTCAAGTATTTGAATAATTGATTTAATCCTAATTAGGAATTCCTTTCATTCAGTGAATCAGTTATTCCTTTTATCTTCGATTTAAAATTCTTTGAATCAAACGTTTAGTTCGTTTCTTTGCTATATTAGTGGTCAGAACTAAGGAGGAAAACCCATCAATTATTTTGTCTGGAAATTTCCAAACTAGATATAAGCCCTACAAAGAGTGGGGTAAATCACATTTTCCGTATAATTCTTAATAAAATTCTATACAATTCTGTATAAAAATAAGATAATCTCCTATTTTTGCGATCACTTATCCTCTTATTAATTGCATTATTTGAGCAAATGGTATACCTCTTCGTTAAATTACTCAATTATTTGATAAATAATAATAAATATTGAAATTAATAATTAATCAAAAGATAACTTTCTATTTAAGATTGACGTCAAACTTACGACGTTTTCATTTAATAGTTTTGAATCAAAAATAGGATTAATATTAATATCTAATGAATTAAACATTTGTTTTATTTAGTATTCATTTAATGAGAAAAAAGTTTTTAATTTATAATTAATTTTAAATAAAAAACAAAATAAAATAAAAACAATTGATTTTTCTTTACTTAAGAATCAATGAAATGTATTTTTAAAACAATGAATGAATGAAAGATTTTTTTAGACATTTGACCTTTTGAAGGGTATTTCCACTTAGAATTTGAACCCAAAAAATTGAAATTTAATGAATGATTTGTTTGTATTTTTAGTGAAATCTGAGGATATATTGATATTGAGTTCGTGGACAACACTTAAATACTGGACTTCGAACTCAAGACTTCATTCATCAAAAGTAATTGAAAATTATGAGTCATTTCACTCAAACATTTCAAAGTCGGCAAAAATAACTGCAATTGACTTCTATACGGATCACAACAAATGCCAAAATGTGTTGATTTGGTGCGAACTCATGAGTCAAACCATTTACAGTTCACTCATTGAAGTGAAGAAAGAAAAACTAGTTTTGAAGGAATCGACAAAACTTTTAGAAATGAATTTCGGGACTCATATCAGACTCGCAGTCGATATCAATAATAAAAGCATTTATTTATCGTTATTTGATTTCTCGCGAATCGATATCTTCGACATCGAAAGCAAGTCTTTGAACACATTTTTGACAAATGTTTCACATCCGGTCGATATCGCGATCGATAACAACCGAAACATTCTCTTTTGGATTGAAAACTGGTTATGTATTTCCCAAACATATATCAATGATATCAATATAGTGAGGTTGTGCTCAATTAACGCCAGAGCTTTAGCTGTGGACTCACTCAATGGTGATCTCTATTGGTCGGACTCTTTCGGCCAAATATTTAAACGAAAATATTTTGAAAAAAGTGCTCAAAAGGTATTCACAGCTAAAAAGATGAGCCAAAATCATGCTTTATATGTGACTACTGCTGCCATATATATGAGTGATGTCTTCAAACTAATGTCATTTAACAGATCTACTGATGACCAAAAAGTTGTACTCATTGAGAGTCCGGGTATTCTTGCATTTAAACCTATTTCGAGACCACTTCTGTGTGAGACTACAGAAGATCCAAAACTTTATATAACTCTAACTCACTATAACTCAACTGAAGAATCATTTACTACCAATAATTCGAGCAAAGAGTTGGAGGAATCAAATGTGATAACAATGATTCCAATCAATGGAAGCCTTACTTTTAATTTAAAAGAGGAATCAAATAATAAATTGTCTTTTGGTTCAAATAATCGGTTGATTTATATAATAATTTGTGTTTTAGTTGTTTTCGCATTAATTTTATTACTATTTATAGTTTTTAAGAGATTTTTTAGGAAAAACTATTCAAAGAGAACACAAATTAAGAGAATTAGTGGTCGAAAGAGTAAAAGATTTTTATTAAGTGATAAGAATAGACTTTTGGGTACTAAAGGGGTCAACAAAACCGTTTGTATTGAAGATTTGGGTTCGTTTAGTAATACTGGATATTTAGATCCACAAAGTTTTTGTAATAGTTGTCCCATTAGACAGACATGTAGTTCCTGTGATGATAGGGATGAGTGTCTGGAGAGAGGGATCTGTTTAAATACATATAAATTGTTAACTTAAATACAATTAAATTGTTTTCTATTTTTAAATTAATTAATAGTTTTTATAAATAAAGTATTATTTTGTTTTGTTTTACATTTAAATCATATTTCAATTTCTATTCATTTCCAATAAATAGTCATTCAATTGAATATAGTTTTGATATTTTAATCCGAATTATCAATTCTTGAGAACAACACCGGCTGTCGATGTCATCGATTTTTAATGAGTTTTAATAACAATTTTTTCTTTGATTTTTATGAATTTTTATAAAAGAATAAACAGTTTTTCACTTTTAATAGATATTTTTGATTTAAAAAAGTGAACAACAGATGCATTTGAAAGCTGTTTTCCAACTCATAAATGTCGTAATAAACGGAAATTTTAAATTATTATTCAAATTATGTTTTAATCTCTGATATAAATGCATTGGAATTAATAGAAAGGAAACGAATAATTAAGAGATTTTCTAATTTATTAATCATCTGACGTATTGCTAACGAAAAACAGATAAGAATTGGGGAATATTCCGAAACATCAGTTTTTCCTCATAAGCGACACTAAAAAACTACTTTAATAAAGTTCCACGATATCCATATCCTCCTACTTTAGTGACAAAATAGCTGTAGTTTTAATATAAGGTTGGGATAGGTTTAAGATAAATTCTAAGCTTCACTTCTATATTACCTCACATTTACTTAAATTCAATTAAAAATTGAATCCAAAAGAACAGAATCTTATTTATATGAGTCAGACATCAGGGTTTGTATCAAATAAATAATTGAATTTTGGAATAGCGTTTATACCATTGTCTTTAAATTCTTGTTTTTCATGATTGTTTGTCTGCAAATCCAATAAATGTTTTTATAAATTAACTTAAAAGACTCTAATTGGAAGCCTATCTATAATTAAACAAAATGTTTGTTTGAAGATATAATTCATAAACAGAATATACTTTTAAAATTAGCCAAAATCCTATTGATTACGAAATACAGGAATCGATCAGAATTTAAAACACATTTAATTTGTTTTAAAAATTACTAAATATTGAAAACGAATTCAATTATGTTTTGAGAGATAAATAAAGTTCGCATAAAAACTATTATTTGCGTTCAGTTTCAGACATTAAACGAAAGAGTAAACAGAATTCAATAGTGGAGAGCATCTCATCCAAGCCTCCAATCATTGCATCCATTCATCCATTATTGTTGTCATCTAAATGACAGACGCAGTGATCTTATTCTAAAAGAAGATAAACAATTGAAACAAATGTTATATCATTTTTGCTTTAATTTCTATTTATAATCAGTTTTGTCGACGTTTTTACGATTTAAAAAAAAGACTCAAATCTATGTTCTAAAAGCTGTTAACAAAGCGTAGAGCTTAAGCCTATCAAACCTGTGCTCTCATGAGGTTATAGAGACCACATTAAAATGGGAGGAATTAACACTAAACTCAGGAAAGCTCTGGAAATCGGAGACGAAGAGATTTCAATGAAATTAATTGAAGAGCACTCCCATATGTTGAAGAGTTTTAATCCAAACGAAGTGATCTCTGAATTCAATGAAACAGCTGTTCTATTGGTGTGTAAGTGGGCGATGACCACAATCACAAAAATACTTCTCTTTGAGTGTAATGGAAATCCCAATCGTAAAAACGTCTTCAATCAGACGGCAATACATTTGGTCTGTCAATTACCACCCTCTTTGAGAGAAGATAAGAACTCAGAATCCATTGATGAAAGTCCTCTCTTAACACTAGAAGAATCTGATGAAAAAAGGTCTGAATGTCTAAAAATGATTTTGGAGTGGAATAAGATTTGTCAGACAAATAAAAGCAAGAAAGTCATTGAAACAATTGATATCAATTGTTTGGATAGATATGGAAATACAGCCCTTCATTTAGCCGCTCACTACGGACTCTTGAAATGTGTCAAAGTATTAGTGAATAACAACTCGGAACTTTTCATTGAAAACGAGTCGGGGGATACGGCCTGTGATTTGGCCGCAAAATACTGTCATTTGGATGTTTTGCGATATCTTGAGTTTAAAATGGTTTACAGCAATCGATTTAACGCTCTTTTATCAAAAAATACCGAATATTTTCTCAAAGAAGAATTCACTTCAATGGGAATCAATGAATTGGAAGAAGCGAAGAACCAATTAATAGCCGAAACATCAAATATGTTGAATACTTCACTGACTTCTGCTGAAGTGATGCTCCGGTCATTTGAGTGGTCACAGGAATCACTTATCGATTTCTGGTTTAACGAATTAAGCAGATCCTCAGATGGAAATCCGTTGAGCCTTAAGTTCGATGAAATGATTGAATCGGAAAATTCCCCTCAAAATAATAGCGAAGAAAATACCGAAAGCTCTTTGAACTTTTGCGAGATCTGTTCCCTCGAATTGGATTCAAAGGCGACCATTAGTGCCAAATGTGGTCATCAGTTCTGTTGCAACTGTTGGCGAACTTATTTAGAACTTAAAATCGAAAGCGGAGAAACTGCTGCCATTAGTTGTCCGGCTTTCAACTGTTCCCGTTTAGTTACGATGGAGATAATAGAGAGAGTGGTTTCCCCTCAAATTAATTCCCTTTTCTTACGCAATGATATCGAGGTTTTTGTTGAAAGCAATCCTTATATAAATTGGTGTCCATTCCCTACCTGTAATAAAGCCGTTTATTTACCCGAATCTATACTTAAGCCAAATGACGAACAGTCATACATATTAGCAAATATGCCGCCCATTCTTCCTATGAGTCATGCCGTCGATTGTGGTTCCGGTCATTATTTTTGTTGGGAATGTAAGAGAGAAGCCCACAGTCCCTGTGATTGCAAGTTGTGGGAGGACTGGATGTTAAAGATCAGTGACATCAAAGCAGAAGAATTGAAGCAAACATATTCTCGAACAGAAGACGCGGCAAATTGTTTGTGGTTAGTCAGAAACGCTAAACAGTGTCCCCGATGTAAAACCCATATCCAAAAGTCTGAGGGATGTAATCATTTGCGTTGTTCTAAATGTAAATACGATTTTTGCTGGATTTGCTTGGAGTCGTGGAAGAAACACAACTCTGGCACAGGTGGCTATTTTCGGTGCAATCGATCAGAGGCTGCTCAGAGGGCCGAACAAAATATTTGTCTTTTAAAAAGAGTGGCCGAAACACATAATTGCGAAATGAAGGAATTGAAGAAATTTGTCTTTCATTACACTAAATATAAATTCAATAATATTACCGCTGAAGACGAGGCATCCCTTATAGACCGCTCCAAAAGCAAACAAAAAGAACTCTTTGATTATTCCCAACAATTACTTAGTAGTGGAGAATCGGAGATAAATCTGACAGAAGAAGAAAACTTTTTCTATGAGGCCACCATTGAAATGATTTTAGCCCGAAAGGTGTTATGTGGAGCAGCTGTTTATGGATATTATCTGGAAGACCACGGATATAATAAAGCTATCTTTGAATATATGGAAAACAATTTGAATTATATCTGCAATCGTTTGTCTGATATTATTGGATACGATTTCCTGCGAAATACGCGAAACTATGTCTTAGATTTGACCAAAAAAGTTAGAAATAAAAGATTAGAATTCTTGTCCGCTATTTCCAGAGGACTTATACCACCTGAAACACCACCCGGACTGAAGAAACACCATAAAAGGCATTGTTTACCAGGAGTTCTTGCATTGGATTCTATGGAAAACTTATGCAATCCTTGCGATGAGAACGACAATAGTCTTATAAATGAAGCCATCATTTCATCGCTGAGTGAATATAATGACAAAAATTTGTGGATTCAGGACAAGAATGGCAGACATAACAACTTCTTTGCGATTTATGACTGGCCCGATGACTGTCACGTAGATTATTGCGACTGTAGGACAGATTGCAGTATTGGCAGTCCGTGGACTGACTGTAGATCTGATGGTAAAACTGAATGTAAGGCTGACTCTACTAATGATAATCTGTGCGCACAAACATCCAAATCAAGTGATAATGAGTTAGAAATTTGTTCGAATCTCTTCTGTACAAAACCAAAAGTTAAGAATCCGAGGACAGGCAAAAAACAGGACTACTGTTCCCTTAAATGTAAATATCTTTCTGAAGACAAACATAGTTTTGAAGAGGACTATGAAAATGATTACGAATACGACTCGTCTATGGATTTATTGATTGCAATAGAAATGTCTAAACTATCGTATGAAGAAGAAAAACAGCGACAAAATGACATACAATCCCTCCACTCAAACACAACAATAAGTGAAGAACAGGACTCATCTGAAGATAAATCAGAGAACACTTTCGAGCAATTTGTCGAAGACATCAAAATAAATCCAAATTCAAACGAATCGTCGACTAAGACTGCGGTCAAGTTCTTCCTCAAGAGTTCATTCAATGAAGTGATTGAAGACAAGAATTTTAATCAATCCCTCACTGATATGAAAGTTAATAAAAAACTATTTTCAGCCCACATTTGAACCCATTTTCGGATAAAATATTTAAAATTTTCTAAAATTTGTATTTAATTCGAATATATTTTCGATTCAAAAGATTCATAATTTTGTCATTCAATCCAAATGTTGTCCAAAAAGATCATTCATATCAGTTGCCGATCATTTTGAGGACTCCTTTTCCACAATTCATATCTTTTTGAGATTTAATTTAGAAATAAATTGAAATAAAATTTAAATTAATTTAATTTAATTATAAAACAAAATAAATGATTAAATAAATCAATACTTTTAGTGATTTAAAAATATATCGAAATTCAAATAAAGTAACAAAACATTAGATTCTTTTAAATTATATGAAGTTTTAGAGAAAATAATAATAATATAACCATTGAATTATGGAGAGGTATGATAGGTATGAGAGATGTGGTAATGATTACAGTAATTACAATAAATACAGAATTAGATTACATTTTAAAGGATGAACTGATCGGTAGTTATAATTACCGTACAATTGATAGTTGTTTTACGACAACAGTCTTTACATATCATTCAAAGTATTAGTACTGATATCGGAAGGAATGGGAGAAATCTCTTGATTTTCATTGGGACTGACATCACTCTCAAAACAAGAGGCGCCAATACTGAAAGGAGAGGGATCTGTTGAAGGAATTTCTGCGGCGCTCAGTATTTCCAAATCATCTGCCGGTGAAACGGCACCACTTTCTGACCGACTCGGGCCTAATGATGGCTCTCCTGTTGTGTCATTCGATTGCGTAGTATTTGAATTGTCGGCCAAACTCTGGATCGCATTCAATGCGTTGAATGAATTTGTGGCCAAAGTTCTGGATTTACTTTCAATTTTCTTTCGGGACATATCACTGTTCCTCATGTTTTCCATAACGGTTTGCATTTTAATGATCATACTCTCCGGTACTGTAAATCCTTCCCCCATATCATTAGCATTAACTCCAGAGGCGTTCTTATATTCATCCGATTCAATGAGATCCAGGATATCATCTTTGATAAGAAGGTAAGCCCTTCCACCCGCCGGAGGCATCAAATGATTATCATTTAACCACTGTTTGTCCTCTTGATCGCCGATATATCTGAAGAGGTCGGCGTGTTTTGTGTAGAGCCGACCTCTTGTGGCGCCGAAGCCGAGGGCTTTGTTTGCTTTCGATCCCAAAACGAATTTTGTTTGAATGGATAACCTCTTGGGATCCCATTTCTCTGAATCTCGTTTCACTCGTTTTCCTGAATCCGATTGATTTAATTTAGAGGAAGAGCTACTCTTTATCACTGTTGGGGCCCAACTACTGCTCGAATTACTGGCTTTAGAAGAGTGGGAGTGTTTACCCGATTTCTTGCGTGAAGTGATTGGCTTAAGTGTGTGCAGAGAACTGGCCTCTGAGTCACTGTCAGAATCGTGTTTCACTCTTTTGGGACGACCCACTGGTCGGGGAACCGGAATACTATTCTCATTGTCTGAAAGATTGTCCTCATTGTTGTGAGATATGCCAGAGTTGGCGCCATTGGCCGGACTGTTGGAACGGGTGAGAACAGCAGCGAAATACATTTTCTTCGCGTCGTCCAGTATTTGTCTGCAAACAGATTGGATGTGTTGTTCCGACACAGAATTGGCGCCATTATTGCTGCGAATGTTTTCGATGGCCGGTCGGAAGAATCGGTCCAAATATCTCTGAATCACTTCATTGATCTCTTTATTAATTGAGTGCTGAAGAGTTTGGCGCAAAATATTTAAAGATTTTGCTGCACTCGTCACTCCTCCCATCCTTTGCCTGTGAATTGATATGGCGTGCGATCGATATGTCGAGCGATTACTCAAACTGTTTGTCCCGAAGTTCTGAAGATTCATATTTCGCATATGGAATGTGTTTTCCCATGAAATCATGTTTTGTTTGGATTCCAAGTCTTTCATATTTGTCTTCAATTCTTGTCTGAAATCAATGGCTTTATTTGATTCGACGCCAATATCCATTCGAGTGGTATTCCCGAAACTGGTCCTAATATTACTCTTACTATTGCTTTCACTGGAATTGCTTTCTGATGGCGAATAAACTCGTATTTCTGGTATCAGTGATGACATCGATTCACTTTCTTCTGTGTCTTCTGAATGACAATCAATGAATAAATTTGTTTATTTTCGTCCAATTTATGTATGAAAACAACATTTTTAAGACATTATAATATTTTGTTAAATATTTTCAATAATTTATTTTATATTAAATTAAATCAAAACAAATAATTGTCAACAGATTTGTCTGATTTTCAGACAAACAAATGATTTAATGTTAAAGCACTGGAAATACTGCTTATCTTCAGATAAATGTAAAGCCAATCGAACACATTATTAGATAATATTTTATTGATATTTTAGTACTATTACAGCAATAAATTGCAACAAAATTATTAGAGAAGTTGTACTTCAATGTGAGACTATGCGAGACTCGAGTCTTACAAAAAGGACTGAAATATATTTTCTAAGAATTGTTTACTTCTTATGAATTGTTTGAACAGATTTTGTGTTATCTTTTTGGACCATTTGATAACGATATCCACTGGCAGTGAATCACTGATCATAACGTTATTATTGACTCAATTGAATCATTGACTGAATTATTTGCCAAATTTATTAAATCATTTTAAACTTATTGTCATTAATATCATTGAATTATTAACTTTAAGGTGAGTTCAAAATGTCTTAATAAATGTCACCTCAAGTCAAAACTTTTACCCCTTTCATTGTTTTTAAATTAAAGCCGATATTACAGTCACTCATTTGAATGTCTTATTCCGGTCTCAAAAAATAATTTGTGATCACTTTTAACGCATTTTTTGGTTTTTTATTTAATTAATTGAATGAAAATAATGTTAATTAAAAGGCTATCAAATGTGAAAAACAGATTTCTTTTGTTGAATTCATTATCATTTGACCTAAAAGTGCGGCAAAGCTTTGAATTCTCACAAAACTCTTTCAATTTCTTTGAATCAAAGAATTTAAATAAATTTGTTTTTAATCGCCGTTTGATTACTACTAATTGTCAGACAATGAGAGGCGGAGCCAAAACCGAATTCAAACGATTGTCATCGACTGTCACTCCAATCAATTATGACATCACTTTAGTTCCAAACCTCAAGAGTTTAACTTTCACTGGAAGTCAAACCATTAAAATCAAAGTAAATGAAGAGACAAAACAAATTGTTTTCAATTCACTCGAATTGGAGTTGAGTTCCGCCACTTTTAGCGGATCCGATGGAAAAAGTAAATGATTTGAATACAATTCTGGTTCTCATTTAAGTTATATTTTTCAGTACTGACCGCCGATAAGATTGAATTAAACACTGAGACAGAGTGTGCTTCACTCGAGTTCGCTCAACTTATTCCGAAAGGTATCGGTTCTTTGAGTTTGAAGTTTTCGGGTATTCTTAACGACAAACTCAGAGGATTCTATCGAAGCCGATATACGACATCTGATGGTCAGGAGAGATATGTGGC
>JAQIXD010001880.1:0-12661 GCA_034699985.1 Minunthozetes semirufus | reverse complement strand
TATCAGACACTTAAATGACTTATATCGAGCATATTATTGTCATTAATGTTCCCAAACAAGTGTTTAATCAATCGTATGATAGGCTTAAGTCTTGAGGGAGTCTTTGAGTGAAGAGTTTATCATAATTTGACGCAAAAATAAAATAGATTTAAACCACTTTAGACTCACAATCGATATGATATGATATGATAAACTGTATTCCTGTGCAAACTTCCTCAGATCAGTTCAAACAAACGAAAGCAGGAAATCACGAAATGTTCAGATCAATATTATCAAGATGGTTTTAATTAAATAGTTCTTATTATCGATTTATTTCGAAACAAAACTTTATTTATTTCACCTGGTTCAATTTTACATTAATTGAATCACGAAACAATTAGAAATTTTATTTAGCATGATAAGTTCTGTTTAGTTTCTGATGTCGTGGTCCTGTTTATGTATTTAGTAGGGATGAGCCATAACTTCCTCTAAAAGTTTATTTTGATTACGTATTGATCAGATCAATGGCCCAATAATTTGAGCAAATAAGTGCTCAGGAGAGACACCGGTCCCCTCATGTCCTCATTGTTCAGTTTATTAATAATTTATAAGTAATTAGTTTTTAATTTTGTATTTTTAACACAAATTCTATATAAAATTAGATCAATTTGTTAAGTCAATTAACAAGCTCAAAAACATCATTTACAAGTAATTGCTGAAAAAATTACCATGAACTTGTTAGGTTCCGACAAAAGTTTTATAACCAGCAAATTTTGTGGTATAATCTGATAGAATTAAAATGAATTCTTCTTATCTTGATATCTTGGTAATTCGTAAAAAAGTGTTATCTAATATTATGTTTATTATTGACAATAATTTATTATTATTTAAATATTAAACTCAAAGAATCCGACAGATTTCAGCCACTTATATCTTGAATGAGTAATATTTCATAATAAAAGTTTCACATATATTTCCCTTGTTACAAAAATTTGTTTTATTTTAAAAAGGATATTGCAATAAATTACTCATTCATATAAAAAAACAAATTATATTACATCCTTTTTATCGTTTAATTCATTGAAAAATGATAAAATGCAAATTATAAAATATAGAATATCTTGGCTCTATTTGTAAATTATAACCATCTCTAACATTTAACTATACTAGCTTAAAGATGTTTGAAGTTCAATTTAACCTGTGCGTTTCCATATTTTAATTGCAGTATTTCTGGGTCTGACCTCACCTGTTGTTTTATATACCCAAATATCATCCCAAACGAAGAATGGGTTAATGTATTCCCAATGCCCACCGTTTTTAGGGATAGAGTAATAATTGTAATGTCTCTCCCATTCACCCAATTGTCCAAATGATATACTTTGAATCTTGATATCTGAAATGTAAGACTGATTCGCTTGTTGGGTTTGGCCGAATGGCTCAGAGCCATCACCTTCAGCTCTAAAGAATAGCCCCGCATATTTATGTGTAACTTCAGTCCATGTCATTTTTGGCCATAAATGTTGAGGCGATGATTGCTCTGGTAGTTGAATGTAGAGGAAATCTAAAGGAATGTATCTATCGTTCAAAGAGTTGAACTCGTCTTTCAACTGCTTGTTCTCATCTTCTAATAAATCAATTTTAGTTTGTAAATTAATTTTCACTGAATTGATCATGCTAATCAGTTCATTTTTATCCTGAGCCCAATTCAAATTAAATTTCAAAGCATTTATTTCTCTCTCAAAAACTTTGTTTTGAATCTCATTTTGGACGTTCTTTGCTTCAAATTGATCTTTCAATTTTTTGATCTGATCTTGTTTGATATTTTCGATAACATTTCTCAAAGAATTCAAACTTAGTTCCTGTCGTTTCTGACAGACAACTAATCCGGTCTTTTTACAGCACTCTTCAAACCATTTGCCGAATGTTGTCATTCCTCTCACTAAAGACATTTGGACACAGGGCTCGTCTCCGTTCCTGGGCAGTTGGTCCGACCAATTAGTAAAGTTACTATCTGTTCCGTCAAACCAGTCATACTCTTTCCCATTATATCTCATTCCAATCCACGCACTAATTGAAAAGTTAGTAAAATCATCTAGTAATTTATTTAGGAATTCTTGTTCATCTTGGTCATATATTGTGATAAGTGAAGAATTGTTATCCAATTCCTGACATTTTCTGAGTCCGTCGGCTTCTGTTGTTATTTCTCTCAAAACTTTAAAACATTTAATATCTTTATATTGAGTCCAATCATCGCAAAGATTGAGGGCATAACTGAGAACTAGAATATAAAGTTAGCTTGATCACTTATTTTCCAATTTCTTACCCATAAAATACATAAGAAAAATGAGCTTAAACATTTTTATTAAATATTGTTTATTGAGTTAAAATAAGTTTTACTTTAAATAACATTGAAATATATTTATTTATCCAATAGATCATAAACAAGATTAATTTCGCTCATTTAAATAAGTTATTAAAAGACTGATTCAATAAATATTTTCATTCAGTAAATTAAATTGATAACTTGATAAGATAAATTAAATCCGTATATTTGTGAATATTAAACTGACTCAAACTAGTTGCTTTTTCTGTAAGAAACTTTATTTACAATTCCACAATATTTTCCAGATACTCTTATGGTGAAAGAATTGAGGTTAAACACGAAAATTGACAATTACTTTATTATTACACTCAATTTGATTGATAAAATTAATAATTACTTGAAAATTTCATATAGTTTTATCTAAATTAATAAATTACAAACTATTTAAATTTACTAACTTCATTTAACTTTCAACCTTGCCATTAAAACATTGAGAGCTATATTATTTAGATAAGATTTGTCACGTGTTCTCTGGTATTAGCTTTTTTCAAAATTGTTGCAATAAATCTATTGAATTCGTTTCCATATTTTGATGGCTGTATTTTTGGGTCTAACTTCACCTCTTGTTTTATATAACCAGAGCTGATCCCAAACCCACGGAGGGTTGAGATGAGCCCATTGACCTCCAGTTTTATCAATAGGAACATGGACTTTATTTCGTGTATAACCAAAAGTTAATTTTTGATACGTTAAGCTCTGAATCTTTATATCTGAGATATAAGACTGATTTGCGGGTTGTGTTACACCAAATGGCTCAGAACCAGAACCTTCTGCTCTGAAGAAAAGTCCGGAATATTGTTTTGTGACTTCACTCCAAGTCATGTTTGGCCACAACTCTTTAGGTGATAATTGGTTTGGATATTGTGTGTAAAGAAAGCCAATGGGAACCACACTTTTCTTCAACTGAGTTATCTCATCTTTTAAGGCCTGGTTTTTAACTTCTAATGATTTCGTTTCAAAATCTAAAAATTTATTTAAATCTGACTTTTCTTTCTTCATGATGTCGTCCCTCTTCTCGAACTCGTCTTTTAAATCCATGATCTGTTTGTCATAAAATTGTTTAATATTTTCGATAACTTCTCTCAATAGTGTGACCACCTGCTTTTGGCCGAAAGCTTGAGTTTTGATCAAGTCAATCTGGAGTTTAGCTGGAGGGGGTTAGCCTAAAACCCCCCCTGAGTCGGAAAAATCCTGAAATATTCCCCTGAGATTTTTGAAAAATTTGGGGGAAAATCGGCCAAAATTGCCCTCCCCCAAGGAAAAGTCAGCAATGGCGGACAAAATGGCGGATTTTCCGCCATTTTGTCCATTATTTCAATAGATCTTGTTAATTTAATTGAATTTATGTTATATTTAACTCAATTTAAACTGAATTTATCGTTTACGCTGCGGTAGGACCAGTACTTTAGAACAAAATGGCAGAAAATCCGCCATTTTACCCTCCCCTAAACCCCCCTGAGTGTAATCTTGAGGTTTTAATGTCAAGCTCAGACACTCGTCTGGAACCTGTGTTTTTACCCCTTGATCTGGAGATTCCAGCTGGGAGCTGGAGGGGTGGTCACACTAGCTCTCAAAGTATTCAAACTTAGTTCCTGTCTTTTCTGACAGACAACTAATCCGGTCTTTTTACAGCACTCTTCAAACCATTTGCCATATATTCCTTTTACTAAAGACATTTGGACACAGGGCTCGTCACCATTCCTGGGCAATTGGTCCGACCAATTAGTAAAATTGGTATCTGTGCCGTCAGCCCAGTTATACACTTTCCCGCTATATCTCATTCCAATCCATGAACTCATTGAAAAGTTACCAAAATCATCTAATAAATCATTTAAGAAGTCCTGTTCATCTTGGTCATATATCGTGATCAGTGAAGAGCTCTTATCTAATTCCTGGCATTTTCTGATACCTTCTGCTTCTGTTGTGACTTCAGTCAATACTTTGAAGCATTTGATGTCTTTATATTGAGTCCAATCACCACAAAGATTGAGGCCATGACTGAAAACTTGAAAGTAATATTAGCATGCTCACTTAACTTTGCAAGTTCTTACCAAGAAAATGATATAAAATATTTACCAGAAAAATAGGTTTAAACATGTTTAATAAATATTCATGTATGTTTCATATTAAATGAGTTATAATATATTTTATTTTAATTAATTTTTGAGATTATTTTATTTATCAAAATTATCATAAAATAAACAAGATTAATTTAGGCTGACTCATCTTTTGTTGATTTATTAAAAGAATTATAATTTCAATATTTTTCACTCGTCATTTTAATCTTGACAAGATAAATAAAGTTTCAGTATTTATGATTATTCAGATAATTAAAACTAGTTACATTTTTTCTGTTACCAAGCTATTTTATTTTTAAACTTATTTTGATGATAATTTAGTAAATAATGAGTTAAACACATTTATGTAATGTTCTGTCAATCAATAAGTTGTAAACAAAATTAAAAATCAATTGAATTACAAAAAGATTATTAAAAACTCAAATAAAACCAAAACTATTATCGAGAGAAAAATGAGCGAAAAAAAGCCCATAATTGAAGATAGTTCAAAACCTCCTGGTTATCTTGGAACTATTGTTGAGGCATCTGGAAGCCATGAATGGGAGAAAGCTGAACGTGGTATTAGCTGGGTCAGTGGGGCAGTCATGCTATTGAATGTTGCAGTCGGTCCTGTTATCCTGAACATGCCTCACCTCTACGACAGATTGGGCGGAATTGGACCGGCTATTATTATCCAGCTAATAATCATGGTGCTCACTGTTACCACTATGTACGTAATGTGTGCTTGCTCAGACTTGGATGACGTGGACACTTACGACGAAGTCATTGATTACATGTGCGGCCGAATTGTACAAAAGCTGTCCGCTCTCTCCATTGCGGTCACGTGTTTCGGTATTTGTGTCACTTTTCTTATAGTAATCGGTGACCAAACGGACAGCATATTTAACTCAACTCATGGCCCGAGCTTTTGTGAGCACTGGTATTTGCATCGAGACTTCTACATTATCCTCGTCTCGTTTTGTTTTATTTGGCCAATGTCCTGTGCCAGGCACATCCCAAATGTCTTATTTGCTAATTATATCGGTAAGTTTGTTTGTTTTATTCTGAATTTAAAAACTGTATCTTGGTGAAATGCTCTTTAGCAAGAAATTATTTCGTATAATAATTTATCTTGGCCCTTCTGTTCACAAGTTTTCATTTAATTTTCAATCAATCTAATATTGATAATTTTCTTTTTATCAATTTATTAGGAGTAATCGCATCAATCTACATCGTATTCCTTGCTGTTTATCAATTTTTTCGCTTTGATTCTAATCCAGGTGTTATTAAAAATTTTCCAGACAATGCACTTGGTGTTTTGTCTGCTTTACCAATAGTGGCTTTTGCATACCAGACACACGTGAACCTGATCCCAATATACGGGTCGTTTAGGGAAAGGAATTTGAAGAATATGACAAAATCAATAACACTGTCTATGGTTGCGATGTTGACCATGTTCATCTTGATTGGTGTTTTTGGTTATTTGACTTTTGGAGATAAAATAGGGTCCGATATAATGAAAATGTATGATCCGACCGACCCTTTCGTCACTTTAGGAATAATTGCGTTAATAATCAAAATGATTGAAACCTATCCTCAGATGATGTTCTGCGGCAGACAGTCCTTCCGTTCATTTATTGGATCAGGTTAGTTTTCCTTTGTCTTGAGAATTCATCTATTTGGCCCTAATTTATTTGTTAATTTTATATTACATTTAGACCCAGATGATCAAGGTGCATGCAAACATTTTGCGACCACTGGAATGCTGAATGTAATCATTTTATTCCTGGCATTAATCACACCAAACATAAGTCAGGCTTTTGATTATATTGGATCGTTGAGCGCGTTTACCACGTTCATTTTTCCTGGTATTTGTATGGCATACCTTTCCAATAGTTCGTCGGCAACTGTGCTCTGGAGTAGAATGTCCTGCATTATAATGTTCATCATTGGTATCTTGATAACTTTATTTGGAATTATCTTATTTTTGCTGATCATTCTTAATGCGACGACCATGCTTAAAGATGAATCAGTGGAATATATTTGTAATTGAGAAGTGAATTTTAAATTGACTTTAATTATCATATAATAATTGTGAATGCTGTTTTTTAAAATTTAAAAATGAGAGCTTGACATTTGCAAGTTAATTGAAGAAATCTTTATGATATTAAAAATTAATTTTAGAGTCTAATTTGTTTCCTTTGTAAAATTCTTTTTTACCTTTGATTATCTCTAGTTTTCTAGATAAATTAGCAAAAAACTAATCTGTTAAATGATGATTTTTCTCAAATCTATTAACCAAAATGAGTAAAATAATTTTTTTTGATAAATTCATTATTCTTTTAAAATATTTACAGTTTTTAATATAGACGTTATTTAATAAATTATATTAATAAGTATTTCGATTTCTGATTTGAAAGTAAATTGATAATAATCTTAATTGGCTGGCACTATCAAACGAGACCATATTCAAGCTTGATTAATAGGCGATAGGTGTCTATGCTAAGGGCCTACACAAAGTCATAGCCTATTATTCACAGGTATTCTTTCTTTAATGTTGTCAAACAACTTTCAGGGGTCTCTATTCAATGTAAACACAGCTTGATGATGGTATCGTTTTAAAAATCCATACCATTAAATGAAACAGTAGGTATAAGATCACCTCTTAGAAAAGATAAAAGTTTATGAATAACTTAGTTACCATGATCAAAAGTTCAGTATATAAAAATAGCTTCGATTGATTGCGCACTCATTTCACTTACAGCAAGAAATTCACAAAGTCTTTCAAAATGTTATTCAAAGTCATTTGTCTTTCTTATTTCAACATCTTATTGATCAGTAAGTTTAAAATAAACTGAAAATCAACAAGATTATTTATCAAACTATTTTTCAGATTCAATTCTAGCTATTGATTCCTGCGTTGATTGGACCGCATATAAGGACATCAAATGCTTCAAAATTTTAGACAAAGAGACTGAAGAGAACGGCCTCAAGAACTGCACCAAATTAGACAGCCATTCAACTCTGGCCGCTATTCATAGCCAGGAAGAGCAGGACTTCCTTCAGAAACTATTGACTCAGAAGAAGGTCGCGACTAATATCTGGATTGGATTGAAGTACATAAACGCCTCTTTTGAGTGGACAGACGGTAAGAAAACCGATTATAAGAACTGGGATAAGGATGCGGTCAAAGACGGTAGCCTTGAATGCGTTCAAATGTCGCCCTCGACCGGCAAATGGACGGACGAGTCCTGCAAAAAGTCAGCGATAGTTGTCTGTCAGAAACACCAGGAGTTTGACATCAATTTACTGAAGACTTCCATCGAAAAGATCGAGAAAAGACTTAATGAGTTTGAGGGCAAAGTTCAGACTGATTTGAGCGCCATTAAGGCCAGTCCAATACCGCTCGGCTTTATTTACGTACAACTGCCCAACCAGACAGCGCCTGAAGTGTTGTTCCCCAAAACAAACTGGACTGATGTCAGCAAAAATTATGCTGGGCTATTTTTCAGGACTGAGGGCGGGGACTCTGGAAAGTTTGGCGAAATTCAGCAAGCTAACTCTTCAAGAATTTCCAATATTGAAACATTGAGCGCACACTTTGACTCGTGGAAGGGCGTGACCTGGAGTCAGAAGACCAACAATGAGGTTAAGACTGGTTGGACCGGGGAATTAATACCAGGTACAACTTCCGCTCTATACTCGATGACTGTATACACAACTGGAGGTGAGAACAGACCCCGCAATGCGGCCGTTAAGATATGGCAAAGGATTAAGTGATAAAATGTACTTGATTATCTATTTACCTGTCAATCAAATGTCAAATAATTGTAGTTTGGAAATAAAAATCAGTTATGCATTATTGAGTTGCTAGTTTATAATTGAAATTATCTTTAATAAATAAATTAATAATCTTTATTATTTAGAAAATATGAAGAGCATAATCTTCATCCTTTATAAGGCACAAAGTTTCCCGATTGTGTCCAGCAATTAAACTGCTGATAGCTTTGTATAAGATTATGAAAAACATGGAAATACCGATAATTATAATAAAAATTCCGTAAATTAGGAAAACAATTGACTTTTTATTGAAGGGCTGATCCTCTCCTCGATTGGACAACCGTTTGAACAGTGATATCAGGCAAAGTCCAGGGAATATGAAAGCATTAATAGCTGCCAACGAACCCAAGAACTGGAGGGCTATTGTAATGTTGGGAATGACCAGAGACAGAGTCAGTACAGATAAGTTCCAAACACTGGTTATTATAACTCTTTGCCAGAACTCCCTCTTATCCGCATTCTTGTCCACTTTTAGGGGTTCTGTTGAGCAAATAAATCAAACTAATTTACCATGAAAAATTTAATACTGAAAAATATGTACCTGATTTCCTTAGGAACAGGCTAACAAACGTATCCCGGCCACAGAAAATAGCAGTGGGGTATGTGCTGATCATTTTGATAATTAACATCACAAAACCGGCGGCCACTACGGGGTCAGACGGGTTGTAGTGAACCATCACGTTTGATGCAACTCTCCCACCATATGTCAGGTATCCATATGTGGCGGATATGCAGTACATTACAAATAAAATGGACAGGTATAGTGCCATAACCTTCCCAAAGCTCTTGGTTGTCCTTTTTCTCAGAGAGGCATAGACTGGTACTACGATTCCCTGAGACTGGTATGAGAGGCAAATAACTGGAAGAGTTGCTATAAAACTGATAAAGTCATCTGGGTACTTCTTGATTGGTCCCGGACCCGGACCAATATCCGCCAGTTTGTAGTATTCGTAGACATTCAGAAATATCACATAAAGAACAGCAAATATACCTGAAATTATTCATAAATAATTTAGCAAGCTTAAAAATTGAAATAAATCAAAGCTATCTTTAAAGGTTCAGTAAAACTGATCCTCTTTTAAATTTTTAAAACTATTTTCAACTACTCTTTACAACTTTATCTAGTTATTTTTTTAGGAAAAGGTAAAATAATAATTTTTAAAAAACTTACCTAGAATATTGGCATATTTCAGAAAGTTGAGTCGTTTAAAATATGACATGGGCCATATTGTGAGCATTGCAGTAATCCCGACAGTAAAGACTCTGTTGACATACCAAGAACCCTTTGAGCAAAACTGGGTGTCAAAGAACGTGAAGAATATTCTGTCGAATTGATCGCCGATTATAATCAAATACGTGACAGAAATACCGATACAAGAGATCAGAATAGAAATGGCGGCCATTCTCTTGACAGTGCGGCCGCACATCTTCTCCAAGACTTGGTGATAGTTTGTCGCACCACTTTGATCAGCACAATATACGAGGATAATCATCGATGAGACGAGTAATAGGATGAGAATGACCTGAATGATTGTGGCCCAAACAATACCACCCAATCTATCATAAGCGTGCGGGTAATTGAGTAGACCTGTGCCCAGCGCCGCATTTACCATGAAAAATGCCCCTGTTACCCAGCTTATTCCTTTTCGCTCAGATTTCTGTCGACTTATACATTCGACAGATAAATCATCGGAAGATTTTCCTTGAGCAAACTCATTTATGAGCGGCTCATCAATATACCAAGTTGACATTTTGAGCAAGATTATTTATAAATGTTTTACAAATAAATAAAATAAATAATGGAAGTTAATCTAAAAATGTGCTGACACTTTCAATTTGAGATTCACATTTTCAGACAATTCAAATAATAAAATCGTGAGTGAGTGAGCTAGTGCATTTTATAGTTATTTCCAAAAGCCTATACCCAATAATCTATCGGCAATTAAATAAACCCAAAATTAACCGGAATTTTTATGAATCACTTAATGTTTATTATCTTGTTTATTAAACTTTCGCTGAAAGATAAGTGAATCAGTTTTATCCCACTCTTTTTTGTGACGTCAACAAAACATTGTGCTAACGAGTAATAATCATGCATAATTATTACGTAAAATCTATACTTCAATTATAATCATATCAATAATTTATATTTCATTGAAATCTATAATCATTTCCTCTCTTCACTCTATTCTTGTTAAAATTCAGCCCTACAGTCATATTCTTCATAAATGATTGTCAATTTGATAATTCCAAAATAATAGTGAATAATAGCAAGTTCATTATAGGATTTCCTTTTGAAACAATATTTCTATTTAAGAATAAAAATATATTTTATTTATATTTTATAAAAAATATATCAAATCATAGATTATTTGTATAATTACATGAAATAATCATATAATTAATCTAAAAATGTCTGAAATATCGATAAAAACCAGAAATTAATCAATTATTTGTTTTAATAGAAAAACGATTAAAACAATTTCAAGGTTGGGAAGGAAAGGGTGATTCCGGTATTTCCATTAATGATCGATATTTCATAAATTAAACAAACTTTTAAACATTGAAAATTTCAATGTAAAGGACAATGTCTGGTCCTTATCAAGGTTAAATTGTGTAAGGAGAGGATAATTCTAGGAAAGTGATTAACCTTGAGCAATATTCACATAAAGAAGAGGCACAAATTAGTAACATTATTGCATCTTTAAGAGTTAAGACCGACTCTACCTGTGCTGTGAGAGTAACCAATAAAATGTAAGTCTCACAGGTTTATAGTTTATTTGAATTTTGTTTTAATAGTTGAATAATTAATAGGAAGTGATACGAGATTTAATCAATTGTGTAAATGTATAATACATTATTTCAATGTTGACATAAATTATTAATTGATCATGATTCATTTAAATATTTATTAAATACGTTTCCATATTCTGATTGCTGTATTTATGGGTCTATTTTCACCTTTTGTTGTAAAAAACCAAAGATCATTTATTGCATATTTAATTCCTGCTCCAGTTGACCAAACAAGTAATAATGATCCATTTAATTTTAATCTAAAGTTTATATACTAAATTTACAATTCTTTAATCAAAGAGATGAAATCTTTAAAATATGATTTAATAATATAATATTGGCTTTCGTTACATTTTATTTAACTCTTTTCCAAATCTTAATAGCTGTATTTTTTGGTCTTACCTCACTTGATGTCAGATATAAGTTTAAGTTACTAAATGCATAATAATAACCAGGATTGAAAGACAATTCATTCCATTTTCCGAGATCAAGTTGACTGGTTCCGCTCCCAGCGTTTGTAGTATATTCATTGTAATGAGCTCCCTTTGTATGAACTGTACTAATCCAAGACTGATTTGCTGGTTGTGTTACACCAAAAGGCAAAGAACCATTTCCTTCAGCTCTGAAGAATAATCCGGAATATTGTTGTGTGACTTCATTCCAATTCATATTTGGCCACAACTCTTGAGGAGATGATTGATTTGGGAATTGTGTGTAAAGAAAACCCAAAGGAAGCGAACTTCCTTTCAATCTTTTAATTTCATTTCTAAGTTCTTCATTTTGTTTCTCGAAAGCCTGGGTCAAATTTTCAATGACATCTTTCAGCAAATTTAAATTTATTTGTTGTCCCTTTTGACAAACAACAAGTCCAAGTCTTTTACAAGAGCAATCTGACCATTTTCCTATTGAGTCAGTTGATAGAGACATTTGAACGCAGGGCTCGTCTTTAGATGACTCGTCTGACCAATTGGTGAAATTAGTTACGGTTCCATCCAACCAATCATAGGATTTTTGGTTAATTTTCATTCCAATCCAGGCATCAGTTGAAACGTTTTTGTATTTAATGAGCAGATTTTTAAGGAATTCCTGCTCATCCTTGCTATGAATCGAGACCAAGGTAGAGGACTTTTCTAATTGGCTACAGTTTGCTATAGCCTCTTCTTCTGTGGCCTTTTTCTCAATTACTTTAACACATTTAATGTCCTTATATTGAGCCCAATCTCCGCATAAATTAATGCAAGTAATAGCACCTAGTATAATATGTTAGAATTTCGTTTACAAAGTTTTTCATATTACCAAGTATGGTTAGCAACAAATTGATTTTAAAAATAAACTTCACCATTTTTATTTCTTTTCAATTCAGAAAAACTTGAGTAAGTGTTTTGTTTGTTCCACTTATACTTTTATATTGGTTCTTTATCGCATTGCTCTTCATGCTAATCTAGCTTATTTGTCTTGTGATTTATTAAATATTGTAATGATTCACTACTTTTCACTAGAATTTTTCGCCAATTGATTCACACTTAAGACTATTTATTAACTAATTCAGAGTTAACTATGTTTAAGGCTAAGGGCGTTCATACGGTAAGCGTAGCATTAAAGCACTAGT
>JAQIXD010001879.1:0-12673 GCA_034699985.1 Minunthozetes semirufus | reverse complement strand
CTCTCTCTCTCTCTCTCTCTCTCTCTCTCTCTCTCCCGAAAAATTGATGTATATTTTCTATTATATGAAATAATTCCCTCTAATTATTCAAAGGATTTATTGGTTGAATTGTTTCGAATGTTAATAAAATATTGATTTTCATACCTTTTTCATCAATATTTCATTACATTGTCATTACTTTATATAAGAAATGTATTTTCTCTGAAAATGATGTAATAT
Source organism: Minunthozetes semirufus (assembly GCA_034699985.1). Classification (NCBI taxonomy): domain Eukaryota; kingdom Metazoa; phylum Arthropoda; class Arachnida; order Sarcoptiformes; family Punctoribatidae; genus Minunthozetes; species Minunthozetes semirufus. Next base: position 12,454 of record JAQIXD010001879.1, on the reverse strand, counting down.
TTTCTGTAAATATCGTCAAAATACATATAAATTAACATTTTTTTGGTAAAACTATTTTTATATTAAGTTTAAAAATAGAAAATCGATTTTTTATAATAAACAAAATTAATTGAATCTACGGTTAGTAATATAAGGAGAAATTAATTCGACATTTAATTGATTACAGCATTCAATTAAAAGTGTTTTTGTGCAAACATTTAATTCTTTCTTCCATTCGTTTGATTTTGAAACTTTTCAAACCATCAAAACTATTATTTTAAAAGCCTTTAAAACATTTCAATTACAAAACCAAAAGAATTACTTAAATATTTCAGTGAAATTCGAGTCAAATCTTTGTGGACATACTCTCTACACTCTATATAATATATTATTCAATATTTTTGTTATTTCTAAGAGTTTGTCAGTTTGTCTGATAACTGATGACTATCTAAAGAGATAACAACCAGTGTTTGGTCGATGGGTTTATAAAAACTAAAAACTATTTTAGCCTCTGATTTGTTGTTTATTTTTTGCCAAAAAAGACAAATCATTGTCTTATACTATATAACTGTAATTGATTTTGATCACAATTATCTGTTAGTAATCTTGGATAATGTTTTTTTGTCAATTCAATGAGGAACGCATGTATAAAGCTGTCCATAGGCTGTCCATTATAAGTAAAAGACTTGGCGATCACAATATAATATGATGCTTACATTATCACATATTTAGACCTAATCGATGACACAATCTATTGATATGGCGTTCAGTAAAACTCAGTCGACTTAAACTAATCTCAAAAAAATCTCTAATTTAATCGAAAGAGACTTTTTTGAGTTCATCCACAAAATGGACAGAATAAAGGTATTTGGTATTGATTTCTTTGAAATAACTTCAGGAGATTTCAAATATTAGAAACATTTTGTTTGTAATATAAACTTTGTTTTCCTATTAATTCTATGGCATTATTTTTGAGCAAAAATATGATAAAGATTTGAATTTTAATTAAGTATTTTAATCGGAATTACTTTGAATTTTCTTATATAAAAATCATTAGAGTTTAAAATTGAAATAAAGTATTAAGAATTTGGTTGAGGAAAGCCTCCAAAAGCCACCCCCTTCTAAATCAGAATTGATTTCTATGCCTAATATAGAAAATAAGTCGAAATGAAGTAATTTTGACTTTAAGAGGCTTTGTCTTCATTGCAATGTATTAATACCACTTCAATGTAATTCTTAGACGTAAACACTTCGCCAACACTCGTTTTCCACTGATTTTAAGTGAAATAAATAAATAAAAATTATATTAATTATTGATTGAATTTTCTGTTAAAAAGTTTCAGTTCAAAGTTTTCAACTTTATTCTCAAAGTAATTGAAGTAATTTTTTTTGCTTTGAGTCACATATTCTTAAAACTGTTTGTGAAGTGAAGTTTAAGTTACTTTTTTATTATAAGATCGAGTTTTGAAATGCATTAAGTGTTCAAAGATTACTACAAAAGATGGAAATCAATGTTCTTGTAAACAATTTCGTTGGAAATTAAATAATATATGGTCATTTTTTATATGGATAACTCTCTGAATTTGATAAAATATATCTTGATATATTAATAACGTTAATATTTTGTTCGATGTCAAGTCAAATTTGATCTTGGTCACCGAAAATAGACACAAACTCTTTGGCTTAATTTTCCAAAACACTTGAAAGCTAGCATGCTACAGCAAGTGAAGCCCTCTGCTTTGCAATATTTAGTTTTGTGGTAAAATGAAATAAAGTTAACTTCTCAAATAACTATTCTCTATTGAAAGGCTTTAATTTTATGTGAATGAATGCATTTGCAATTGATTGTACGATATATAAGCTTTAATTTGATACCACATTGAGCTAATTGCAAAAAATATTTTAGAAATTATTACTAGGTAAAGTCCACAATAAAATTGGTTTCCATCTTTAGTATAAATTAGGAATATATAACTTTTTTAAATGGTATTATAATAATAACGAGAAGAGATGTTATGACTTGTATCATCAATATAAAGCCATTATTGTTGACGATATTATTTTATGACAATTTGTTACTGAATAACGAATTCTTAAAACAATCAAAATATAAAATTTTTTTTTTTGAATTCTATAATTATTAATAATTAATGAATTTATTCTATTCAATTCAAGTATAAATAAATGATAATTCTTTTGCAAAAAGTAATAAATCAAATTTAAAATATCGTTATTCTATCCCTAAAAATTTGGAGGCCTTTAATTTAAACGAATTTAAAATTGAATTAAAAACCAATTAATTTTATTTGTGGTTTTGAGTTCAAAATCTATTTGAGAACTTTGAATGCAATCATAAATATTTGAAATTTATTCAAATTTTGTTGAATGCAAAAGACTTAAGACTTACGAAGACTTAACTTTTGTCAAATTAGTGGTAATTAATTGATTAATTTACAGACATCTTCTTCTTTTATCTCAACTTTTAATGGTTTAAATAATGTGTTTTAACTAATTTCAATTATAAACAAAATTAAGGCAATGAAAGAGAAGTGTGTTATTTGTCAACCAATTCAATATTATTCTAATGGACATCAAATACCATTTGTCACGAATACAATGTATAAACAATATATACAAAAATATAATATCAAATCAATAAAAATGAATAAACTTTTCACATCTAATTATAGTGAACTAATTTGAACATTTCTTTTATATCTTTTGAACTAAGAAAAGCGCCATGGGCATAATGGGCATATTGTTTTTGAAAGATTTGACTCTTTTTAAAATCTCAAATACTAATAGTATATGGAAAGAAAATTGTTTATGGTCTTGCTAAAATTATAATTGAGTTCATTAATAATTTATACATGCATTCCATATAAAATGGATTTCTATTATTATAAAAAAGTGGCAAATATTTTGAAATTTGAATTTAAAAATATGTAAATTAAATACTTAGAACTGATTAACGACTATCTTTTCATTATATGATTTCATTTAAACAAATTCTATATATTTTTTCATTAATTTCTGAATATATTTTGTTTTAAAAAATTTCAATTAAATTCAATTCAAATATTTGAAGGAATAATAAACTCGTTTTTGTTTACTTAATAGACGAGTGAAAAGTTCTTATTTGTGTTCAACTCATTTAAACAAAGAATTGGAACTCATTTTGATTTAGGATCTGACAAATAAATTCAAACTCTTAGAACGTAATAAGAAATAGCCAAGATCACTGCATCACTGAATTATTTAGAAAATAACATTGACAATAGCTACCCATCAAAACCTATATCAATACAATAATGATTAGTTATGCAAAAAATATGATATTTATAGAAAATTGAATTTCAACTATTGGGCTAACTATATGTTCAAACAAATATTTAATTTTTAAAAATTCTGGTCTTTACTGGTATTTCTGAATTCAAATTTATATCTTTGTGTTACTCTGAATGAGATAATACATTTTGTGACAGTTTATGTAAACTTATGAGAGTCTAAATATTGGTTAGAAAACAAGGATAGGTCGACAACATATGGAGTGCTAACATTCAATGCACGGAAGTGTCCTTTCAGTGCAAATAAAAAACAATTGGTTTATGAAAAGAGATAATTGAGTCTAACTTTTCTTTGCATAAGAAACGAACAAACAATTTGTAAATAAAATATATTTTGTGTCCCTATATTCTACAAATATTAGTAGATAGCTCCTTTTTCTTAAATTATTCAAAGTATGGATAAATTTCATTTTTTTGTTTTCGACAGTATTTGAAATATAAAATCATATAAAATAACATTTTAATAAATGAAAAAAAAAGATAAACAATTAATTATTTTTTGAGTAAAATTCAACAAACAGTGACTCAATTCAGTAATGAATTACAATGTAATACAAAATATAATAATTACTTCAACTACATAAACACCGCACAAATTTTCCTATAAAATCTCCATTAAAATAATTTGTGGCAATAAATGTGATTTAGATATAGTCCTCAATCTTGTGTGTAAATTGAGACCACATTATCAAAAAAAATTGGTACAGGTATTGAAGTTTTTGATTGAAAGGTTTATTCTTTTGATTAGTGAACTAAGAATGGGTTAACTTTAAAATTGATGCCTTTTGGTTCTTATTTATTCATTTTTTAATTTTAAAATAAAACTTTATTTGTGTTTCATTTATTTGTACTGTAATTAACGATTTTTTAATGAATCACTTCATTTGTAGTTCTCATCGATGGCCACAAAAATGATAAAACTTGTAAATAATAAGCAATTCAAGGATGTATTACCTCTTAAAAGTTTTGTGCTTTTTCTTCTGAAAAGCTCTCTTAATGCGAATCAAGAGGAAGGCCGCTCTGTCCAAACTCAGAGAAGAACTATTCTTTGCCATTGATTTTGTGGGCACTGAAGAACTGCTGACCGAAGCCATTTCACTCATTTTTCAATCAATAATTTTGATTTTGATAACAAATGAATGTTTTCAAAGAAAGGTAAGTCTTTCAAACCATACATTTTATCCAAATTTAATTTCAAATCAAAACTAATAAACAATTTTTAAAATTTCTTTTATAAACAAATTTGGAAACAAAAATTGGATCAAATCTCTTATAAAGACATTAATAACAATAACTTATATTTAATATTCACTCGAAATATGCAAAACTCATTCATAGAAAGAACTTTATATAAATTTCTTCAAAACTATATTTAGTTTTGTTTTGTTTCAGTAACTCATATAAAGTGTAATACAATGAATAGGAATCAGTCGATCCAACAGTAGAATGAAAGATCAGAGAGAATCTGAGACATTCTGTGCTCTCACTACTACTCTATACACTCACTACTAGTCTATAGTTGTGTTTACGCATATTCCTAACTTTTAATCGAAGCCAGACCTCAACCAATTGAAATGTTATTACTTTTAATGTGTAATTCATTCCTAAATGCAATAAAACTTAATTTATAATTAAAATTAAATGCAAACAAACAAATAGTAATTGCATTGAATGCTTCCATTAAATTATTTATTGAATTAAAATAACTTTAATTTCATAAAAAGTTATTCAATCTATTGTATTGTATCTCATATTTTTATATCGAATTAAAAATAGCTTTTTTATGGGAAAATTATCAAAAATATTCATTATATTTGTAAAGTGGTTTCAAATAAACAGTTGTCATAATACACTTGATATACATAACGACAATTCGTTTGTAGATATGACAAGAATGAGATGATAATGTTTTGAGTACACAATTTAAATGACTAGGGGCAATCAATCCTTTTGTATTTTATTGACAATTGCTGTATAATATACAATGTAAAATTTTTTATATTATTTGAAATAATTATTTGAAATAATTATACAACCATTTTATCAATGAGACTTTCACATGAAATTCAAGAATTGTATGATATGTTGTATTTTATTTTATTATTCTAAGGATTAGAGAAGTGCAATCACGTGTTTAAAAACACAGACATTATACAAATATTACTTTTTTTTGTGGTATTCCTGAAATATTATTGATATTACTTTCCACTGGTCATCCTTTAGACTTTAAACCATCCCTGAAGTTTAAGTTTTCTCGAAACATTCAATAGTCTTTTTTTATTTTGATGTATTATATTGTGTTTTGAATAAATTATTGTAATAGCAATTGATTGCACGAAAGATACAGTATATCGACAAATAAATTGGTGGTTAATGTCCTAATCTATGGATAAATAATCTATAATAAAGTACTATTTGATTAATAATATGATCCATAATTCAAAATTTTCATTCTTTGGATTTATATAAAAAATAATTTGTATATGAAGTTAAGATTTATTTATTTGTCGATAACTTAAATAATCTGAAGAACTATGGAATGTCGTGTTTTAAACTAATGTTCATTTTTCTCAGTTCTGTCCTAACTCTGATAAAATGATTAATCGATTGCTTTCTCTACAAATTATATCTATTGAGTTCTGAATTCGTTATAACTAAAGAAACATCTAAAATTAGCACTATCATGGTACTATCTTATGATACAATCAGAAGTGAAAGTTATGCGTTCGACTCTTCTATAATTCATCGAAAGTGATATCGTTTTGTTTTATACATTATTCACAATGAATTGAAAGCAATTCTTTGCTGCTTTCCATCGATTTATTCCTAAATCTATTATTTGAGTTATTTTTTCGCACTTTTCGCCCAAAGTTTTTTTCACGCGATCAGCACAGGGCACAGGACTGCTAAAGCAGCCACTAATACCTACAATAATCACTTCTGAATCAGTTGATGTTTGACAACTTCTCAAGAAAATATAATCGTTTGATTGATGTCCAATATTTTCTCCTTTAGTCATCAATTAACAGTTAAACAATAGTTTGGGTAAAACAGACTTAATTTTTACGAAATGGCTTTTCATTTTGTTTACAATTTATTTCAACTATTTTAAGTTCAGTTTTAAAAGTATCAAAAAAATAATTAACCAGGCTCTATATTTTATAGGGAACACCAAGTGCTCCATTTTCAGCCAAAAACTAAAGATATTTTTACTAAACTTTTATTGTATTACTGAAAACATAATTGACTTTCTCTGTAATACTGATTAGCGTTTAATAGCCATCAGATAAACTGATTATCCGTAAAATTGACTCTTATTTTCGCAAATTAAAGATATGTTGTAAATAATGGATCAAATCAAACACAAAATTCAATTTTTATCAATAAAACACTTTTTTCAGTGAATTTTAGGCAAATAAAAGAGTATTTCCACAAAACGATTAAATCATTCATTCATTTATTCAAATGTTTAAAAATGAGGCAAAAATTTAAGAAAATTAAAAAAGAAAAGATTTTCTGAAATAAAGTGTAAAAGTCAACGAAATATTTCAGACCTGATCCATCCATTTGTGTTAATTTTATCTTGCCTTTGGTTATTCCTCCACATTTCGTCATACAATTTATTAATAAAAATTAACTTTGATTTCAAATTAAAATTACTTTACTTTCAACAAAATATCCAAATATTATTGCATTAAAACATAGTATTTGGTTATATTTTAAAAAGATTTTGATCTAATCCTTTAAAATTTTTAAAGTTTTTGTTGAATGAAAATTTCAAATGAATTCTTTTATAAAATGAGTAAATAAAATTTGATTAAAAATATTAATATTGTTTTTTTGCGGCGATTTTTCAATGAGTTTTCAATTGAATTGAAGTTAAAATACGAGTTTTCATATGTTTTTCAAACATAATTTGGTAAACAAAATGAGTGAATCTCCTGAACATTGCTTTCAAATTCTGGTTTGTCTTTGAGAGCCTGAGGGCATCCCATCCCTCTCTAACTTATCTATTAAATAATGAAAGCATTTCCGAAATGTTTACATTCCTGTCATAAATATTAAATTTGTGAATCATTTGAGTGTTGGTCAACCAATTGGTTCCAATTTTATCCCGGATTTAGCAAAAAACAGCAAAAGGTATTCCAAATGTTTGAAAATTGAATCAAAAAATCATATGAAGTGCACATTGAATACCAAATTGAATGTTATTTCAGACTGTGTTCTATGAATATGTCTTTTATGCTGAAATATTTTCCTCGATATTAATATATTTGTATAAATGAATGTTTCAAAAGGAATTCCAACTTCTTTCAGATAAACCTATTTTTGCCTTAAGTTAAAGAAATTATGGAAAAACAGATATAATTGTAATACAATTTGAAATACAAAAAATTGATTTGAAAGTGAAAAAGATTTGTTCGTTTATTTGAAATAATAAATTAGTTTTTATAACATTTTATCCAAAATATTAACAGAAAAACATTTTATTAAAATATTTATATAAAATTATCGTTAAATGACAGGAATGTTAGGAGAGTTAAAACTCGGAGACTCCGTTGGAGCGTAAATTTGAACAATTGCACGAACCAACTGACCATAATTATCATAATTTCAGTCTCACAGACATGATATGATGCCTCACTGGTAGATAGAGTGAGACATTTATTAATCATTACTTACTTCCATTCAATTAATTTCAAGTTTTATGATTTGAGTTTAAAATATATTAATCGCAATAAATTAGTTATAATAATAATAATAATAATAATAATAGCCATTGAGATACCAGAATTTGAGTATTGCCTCAAATGACTTCAAATATTAACCAAAAATAATAATAATTTCTGACAAAAGACTAGATTTAAAGTAAATTCAATAAATAATAGGAATTTCATTAAAATGAGTTATTATTCGAAACTTTCGATAGAAATACTGTTGTCTTCTATATTGCACTGACAGAGGAGTTCCCTATTAGAGAGATTTGGAATTTGTTGAACGCATTGGACCTCTTGTTGTGTATTAGTCTCCCACTCCATTTCAAACCCAGATTTCGTTAAATTCTTTAAAGAACAGGGAATTGTCGGCAAAACACTGAACTCATAGAAGAGTCCTCTGGCCTTAACATAAAAAATTGATTCAGAATATCATTTGTTAGTCATTTGTGGCAAACCTTTCGTAAAATGAGGTTTCCGTTCATATTCATGGCTAAAGTGCTGAAATGGAATAGAATTTCGTCGGAATCCATCTTATGGGTGATCACATCTTCACCATAAACCGATATTATGGCCAAACATATAAATAAATGGAAGTAATAGGTTTGGTAGTGAGCCCAACAAGACTCCCATATATGAAGTGCTTCCTTCTCAATAAATTCTCTTTTAAAACAGAGTAAAATCCATCGATGAGTGAAAAGTAGTTCCAAATCATCAGAAAATTTTCGAATATATTCATAAAATTGAGGAATCATTAGTCGCAAGAGTTCTCGAAGGATAGCCTGAAATATAAGACAATAAATGTTTTTACAAATATTTATTGTTTTCTATTGAGAAATAACCAGATTGTGGTCCATATCCGTGTCCTTTGGAGAGCAGACAAATCGCGTGGATTTCATCATTGAAACAAAACACCAAAATGTCTTCTCTTCGCTATGAATCTCAGCGAGAAGTGGTGCCAATAAATCTGACATTCCCTGAGTGTAACCAATTTGAGGACAAAAGAGCGCAAAATTGATTAAAATTCTCTTCATTTTATCGATATTATGGTTATTATCGCCCGCGAAGAATGGATTTGAGCGATCAGTTCTGACCACATCTTTCTCAACAATACTCTCGACATTTCTCCAAAAGGAATCCCTCTCGTTATCAGTCATTTGATTGAGTTTTATATTAATTTTATGATATTCTTTGATTTTGATTTTGTCGTCGGCATCTCTTTGAGCATATGTTGAGTCGTATTCATATCTGTGCAAAAGGAAGGGCCAAATATGTTGTCTCAATGAAGGCTCTATTCCAGCAAAAAATATAGTTTTAAGGAGAGTCTGGGGTTCATTGATTTGCCCGATTTCGTTGATAATGTCGGCCCATTGCGACTCATTGATTGATAAATAGATTTTTTCTTCGGGATGACATTCTTCTGTCTTTAGTTTTGGCCGACAAACAGAAAATTGTAAATAATTTGTTTCATTCGATGTCTCAGATTTGTCCCAAAAGTCCAAACTATTTAATACATTAAGCAATTTGTCTAAACCTCCGAAATGGAAATGAAATATCTTGTAAAAAGAGTTTCGACTGACAATAACGAGTTGACCGTCAGAGTTATCAACGCCAGAAACATCACCGTTTGATTCTGAGCCATCCTCTCCACCGAAGAACAGACGCAATGACTTAATTTGTCTCAAATCAACGCTAAAAGTGTTGATCGAGTTTTCATTTGTAAGACTCCTCTTAAGTGGAGTCGATCTACAGCTCTGACATCTTAAACGTCTTGCGGGCGAAGACTCTTTTCCATTGTCGTGAAACTTATGTCCGGAATCGCTGTTCCTTCTCTTGAGTTCCAAATCATTGAATGATTGACTCAAATGACTAGAATTTTGTTTATTTTCGTTATTACTTTCATTACTATTATTATCACAATTTGTAAAATCAAAGACAATGTCTTCATATTTATCATTCTTGACATAAAATGACTCGTTTTGTGCGTTTTGTCGTTTCGTTGAATCAATTTCTTTATTTTCTTGACTTTCTTCGTTAGAATCGTTGCTTTTAATACAGTTTTTGAAGTCATAAACGATATCCGAGTGTTTACTCAGACATTCATTGGGAATCCACTGAAGACAAAGAGTAGTCTTCTGGTCATCTGAATTATCTGTGTTATTGACATTACGTTTAATCGTGAGATAACCCAAATTGTGTTTTAATTCATTGCTCTGTCGGTCGACTGAATGAATGCAAACATTGTTTTTACTGAAAACGATCTCTTCCTCCGACTCATCTCTTGTCAACTCGTTTTTGGTTCCGATATTCAGATAAAGAGAGGCTCTTCTCAACAGAATTTGAAATCTCGAAGACATTTGTTTGGATCAAAATAAAGTTTATGTCATTCCATATGTTTTGTACTTTTATTCATCACTCGATTCAAACGATTGAAAAACAAATTATTTAATACTTTTCTGTCATTTAATCAAAACTTTTATTAAAATTTTCAATATTTTTGTAGATTTTGTTATCACATAAAAAATAGACTTAGAGTTCACTCATTTTTGTTACAATTATTTTACAATAAATCCATTTTAAGAATAATACTATTCTAATCTATTTAAGTTTATATATGATTTTGAGTCAATCATTTAAACGATTAAAAATATGCGTAAAAATATTTTCACATTATATTCAACTAATATTATAAATGTCGTGTTTTACTTTTTACAGGTGTTGTCTATATATTGATAAATTCACCATCATTATTTACAGAGCATAGCCTATATCACGTAAATTGATAATGCATTTTATTGCATCTGTGCATTTATCAAGATTGTGTGGGTGTATACTCTAAAACTATATTTCTAATCATTATATTTGATATTTTGAATTTATTAATATATAATTGAGACCAAATTATATAAATAAATAACTTATAATTCAAACTATAAATCAAAGAATCGATTAATTGTAAACAAAATCAAAATCTCTTTAAAAAACAAATCAAAACAAACTTAACGTTATTTATGAAAAAGTGTTTGTTTTGATCACATTTTCATTTGAAAAATACTAAAAATTTATTTAAGTTTTAAAACAATTAATTAATTTATAATTAATTTTTTCAATTGTATTAAAATCACTCAAAATGAGAGCTCTTATACTCCTATCAAAGCACTCGATAAAGAAATGGTCATTGATTTCACTTCAGACAAAACAGTAAACAAATGAAAATTATGGCAAAAATACAAATTAATTCTGAATTTACTTTTAATTAGAAATTGTTTATTAAGGAAGAGATTGAGTCCAATGAGTTACTCTATGATGAGTACGGCCGCAGAAACTGCAAAAGATTCGGGTATTAGTCCTCCGCCCGTCTCTTTTGAAGACAAACAATATCCGCCGAAAATTCAAAAAATAGTGTCCGATATCTCTAATTTGACTCTCATTGAAGTCTCAGAATTGAATGAATTGCTTAAAGTAAATCACTTTCAGAATAAATGACAAATTATTAAATACTTAATTTGTTTTGTCTTTGAATAGAAAACTTTGAATATTAAAGACACTCCAATGATGGCTATGTCTGCAGTTCCAATGACTTCTGCGCCTCAAGATGTGAGAACAAATAGAATTTTAAGTATTAATCAAATGATTTAAATTGATTTGTATTTTAGGAGGAGGAGGAAGATGTCGGCTCAAAGACAGTGCAAACATCTTTTACTCTAAAGTTAAACAAATTCGACGAAACAAAGAAAGTGGCGCTCATTAAACAAATTAAGACAGTTGTCGAAGGAATGAATTTGGTTCAGGTCTCACATTATTTCCATTTTTGTCTTCAAATATTGATTCTAATTGTTTTAAAGGCGAAGAAATTCGTAGAGTCTGTGCCGCAGGTAATCAAATCAAATTTGCCAAAAGACGAGGCAGAAAAACTGAAGGCCGCACTCGAAGAAGTCGGTGGTGTTTGTCTCATAGAGTAATAGTCATTGGAATTGGAATTAAAGCATTTTTATTCATTTTAATTGTAATTCCTTTTGTTTTTGATATAAACTTTTCCTAAAAATATGTATTAGTTTTGATTAGAAATCAATTTTCAATAAATTAAATAAAAACTCAATTTATTTGAAGAATTATTTTTAGGATTAACTCATTTGACATTTCAATGTGTTTCCATATAAACTCAATGTGTTTCATAAAAAGTCTTAAGACTTAATCTATAAAATAGTTGTTAAATGTTTGGCAACAGTTTTACTAATCGTTTGATTGAAATGTAAAGTCTCTCAAACACTAAGTATTTCAAAGTTAAGAGCAATCAAAAGGAATTAAGTCATCCAATGATAAGTCATTTCATTAAAAACAAGCTAGAAATGGCATTTCAAATAATTCCAATCGAGTTTTAAATGAAAATTGTGGTAAATTAGGCTCAATTGT
>JAQIXD010001878.1:0-12673 GCA_034699985.1 Minunthozetes semirufus | reverse complement strand
TTTTAACCAGGGATAGCGAAGATCGGCCGATTTAGGTTTTATGGGAATTGATAAAATGGCGGGTATTTCCAAATATTTAATTAATTATCCATTAAAATTGTTTTCCATTTTTTTAATGGATAATTTTCTTATGAATTGAACTTAAATAAAATAATATTCCAAAATATCATTAATATTTATGGCATCGATACAAAAAATATTATTCAAAACATTAATCAAATTGACATTGGTCACGAAATTCCAATCTATATATTCGTACTCATAATAAGATCTAATTTATATTGTTTTATGTTTGACTTGAATCCAGGCTTTTCTTTAGCAAAAATGTCTGATATTCAATTGGCGAAAGTTTTGCCTGGTCAATTGATAATCGAGTCAGTGGATACTCATTTATACAGAATTGGTTTGTGCTTGGTAAAGCCAGAAAATTCAAAGAGGACCTGGTTCAACAATCCACGGTTTATAGCATTGGTATCGTCTTTAGTTTTAGTCCAAAATCTACTCAACATTTATGTCGTGAGAGAAGACCCACTTTTATCAGCAATATTTTGCAATTTAGGATATCTTGTTAAAACTGGGAATATTCACAATGGGATAGTGGTAGCGTTAGCCAGTCTCGTTTTGTCTTCTCAATCTCTGTTTTCCTATAACCACAGGAGTGGTATAAAACCAACATTCCTTCGAGTGTTTAACGTGATGTCGGGTTTGGTTCCGCCCAAAGATCTTGGTCTCACAGATTTGGAAAAAATCAAGAAATTGCTCAATTATTCGCGAATCTGTTTCAAATTGATCTGGTTCAATAATCAATTTGTTTTGCCATTTATCTCATTATTATTTATGTTGCTTGCTTATATTTTAAATTTTAACCTATTTTCAATTGTACTGCCTTATGGTTTATTTAATATTACACTCCTTTCATTATGGGCTTATCACTCGATCAATTTTATGGTTTACCAGGTTATATATTTCCAGATTTTGTGCACTTATATCAAGATTAAACTCAGTAGTATTGAGAACACTATCTATCAATCGATGAAAACTAAAAACTATTCAAAAATCAAATCAATTCTCAAATCAATTGATTGTATTTGTATTGAAGTCAATGAATACAACACTACTTATTGGTCAAAGATTCTGCTCGTCTTTTGGCTATATTTAGGAGGAATAACAACTGGCTTTTTATTTATTATCTTGTTCAAACATGTTAATCCAACCACAAAAATATTATTCACTTATATTTTTATACTATTTTTCTCGATATTCCTGTTCTTGATATTCACGGCCTCTTCAGTCAACAAAAGTATTAATAATTTTCACAAAATTTTATTTAAATTTAAAATAAGTTTCGATAAAAACGTATCAAAGAAAAAGAGATACATTTTGTATAGAACAAGGACTACAATCAAGGTTAGTTGGATTATTTCATCTTGAAACTTATTAAATTAATTGAAAATCAATTTACCTAGACAACTAACATGTTGGATCGTTTGGCCAAAAAGAATATTGGATTTTCAGTTTGGAATTTATTCACAATTAATCAATTTCGATGTTATGAAGTAAGTTTTACCAAGATTAAAATGTCTGGATTTAAAATTTCATTATTCAAATTCATCTTGTTTCAGATATTATCAATTTTATTCTTACTTTTCCTCAAATTCTTTGATATGTTTTCTCGCAAATGAATCCAAATGTTTTCTCGCAAGATTATATTTTTAAATTCAATTGAAATTGTAATAATTCATCTAGTCAATTAAATATAATAAAATTTCCATCTCAAAAGGATTTTTTTGGACAATAATCGTGCTATTTTTCTCTCTTAATTAGTCTCATCAATTAATTTGATGTCAGCGCTAAGCCTTTGATAGATTTAATGACTTTCTTATGGTTTACTACAAATCCTATCAATAAATCTGAGGCCATATAACAGTGGTTTGGGAACGACATTCAAATAAACTACTAAAAAAAGGGTTGTATTCAGGATTCTTTAAGAAATAGTTTAATTAGAATTACCTTTTTGATTTGTCGCCTTCCAGCCGAGCTAGTTAGTATAGCTTGGTGAATTTCAAAAATATTATGTGTGGGCACTATTACTTGCCTTTAATGGGTTATCAGAAAATGATAATTAATTAAATACTCGATAAAACTTCACTTATATACCCAAGTACTATATGACAGCAACAAATAGTATTGGCAAATATGTGGGGCATAATTAGGGCCTAACTCATAATTTTACCAAGGTAATAATTTGAGTAAAGTTAGAATGAGTTATGCCCTTTATTAATGTTTTGTTAGTCCAGAAAAAGGACCTGTAATTCAATGGCTAGTTTTCATTGGAAGCTATTTTCATAGAGTAGAATCAATTATCGGAACAGAATTATTCTTGTTATTAGATTTTAGGCCTATTTATTGGATTACAATCATATTATCAAGATCATTATTCACTATTGATTAATTATTCAAATATATAGATATAAAACCAAATATTTTAAAGTTTTTTTTGTCTATCAATGAAAAGTGATTCCTTAATTTGATTGTGCCATCATTTTAACCAAGATAAAATCCAAAAATGTCATCTTGGTGGCAAAACACAAACTGGAATATTTATTATTTTATGAATCACTTCCTGAATGAAAAATATTATAACAAGATTAACATTATTATGAAATTAATCACTAAGTATTCCGATTTAATATTCAAATACTCTTTGTTGACTTCCTGACTCAATTTACCTCGATGAAAATCCATTAAAATCAATGTATTTAGCCTGGTGATAATTATTTTCAATAAAGAACAATGAAATTTAATTATCAATTAGTATCGCGCCCACTTTTCTCTTAAAGACCACTGTGAATAATTTTAATAGTCACCATGATAAATTAAAAGAACAATTAATAGATTCTAATGAAGAATATTTTATTCGAAATACTTTATTATTTTCCATCATTTTTCAGTTAATCTCAGCATTTAGTGTAATATCTAATTTACATCAAGATAAATTTTTAATTCGTTTACCTTATTATTCACAATTAAAGCCAATATTTCATAGAATTTGAACGAAAAGCTTCAAAACAAAGACATTTAAGCAAGATAATAATAATAACAATTATTGAATAACTGCCAAAATAATGTAAAATAATCAAGAATTGACAAGGTTACGTTTCAAAATGAATTGTCATTTATTCTTTGCCATGGTGGCTGATAGATGTTGTTGGCCTCCCGGTCCCTCAGCTCCTGCTCTTTACAAAGTTTCCATATCTTGATCAGATTGCTTCGCTTACCGAAACGTGAGGGCACTCTTATGCTGAGCTCCGAACTGTCCGCCGATGAGATAGTCATCGATATCAATAACGCGAACAGAACTAACGACACCATTAAGAGACAGGTCTTTGGGCTCAGGATTTCCATTCTGTTCAAACGTGTAATAAATATTCAGATCAGAATTCAGATTATTTCCAATCATTTTTATTCATATTCTGATCGATTGGATCCGGGAATAAAGGGATGAGTTAAACAAATGGACATATTTTCACTATGAATAATAATCATGATAGATTACCCATAATCCCAGCACATATCACAAAATATAAATCCATTCTTTGCCTGTCCCTTAACCACTGATATTCTGGTCTTAACCCTCATTATATCACACAATTTGAGGGCATATACCAGTGCTTTCAGTAAATAATTAGAGATTACAATAAAATTAGAATAATTTCTCCGAATTATAGGGGACTGACTATAAAAGTCGGTTCTATTTGTGGGACAGGACTTGAATTTACAATTAGTTTACTTTTCGATCTTATTTTGTGGGGAAGACTCTCAGAGAGCACAGAATGAGAGAAAAAGATTTGATTCTTTTGAAAAAAATTTAAAGAATTAATTTAAATAATTTGAATTACCTTGTTAGGTTTTGTACTTCCAGTTGAATCAACAGATAAGTTAAAAATAGAGGACAGTCTGCTTGAACGCCAACTGAATACTATTCTGTGTCGGGCGCTGTTCAATAGTCATCGAAGTACTCCCAGAATATAACCATTAAATACAGAAATTTGATGACAAGAACAAAGAAGTTTAGGTGGGATTAGAAAATTTGTTCGCAAAAAGGGCTTAACTCACTGAACATCATTATGAAACAAAAGATAGTATTTTGATATTTCGCAAAAGTAAATGAATTAGTTTTACAAGTTTATAATGAGATAATTATCAATAAAATATTCATAGATAACATTTTGTAAATATTCTTTGTCTTTTATTACCCTAATTGAGGAAAAACTAAACCTAATCATTAAACTCCAATTATTTTGAGAAAAGCCCTTTTGGTAGATATTGACGTTTTTGTCGAAATAGGACCTGTCATACAATAAGAAGATCCCATTGGAGGTCTTCTGTCGTCCCTCAACATAATTAAGTCTTCAATTATTCAGTGCAGACATAATACTCTTGGCCTTTGTTCCCAATGTTAGGCCAAAAATAATAAAAAATTTTGTATTAAATATTCAAATCAATAGATTTTTTTGAAAGGCTTTCCATTGTATAACTGTTTTATTAATGAAAGGTATTATCAAATATTGGTTACCTTTTTATCCATAGATCACAACATAGATATACTGCATATTTGATTCCATGTTATTCTTTTGAATAAATTCACTTCAATTGAATGCAAATCTAATTTATTTTCAAAATTTATTATTCAATGAATGAGTCTATAGTTTTGGCTTTTAATAAGCCCACGGATTGAGAATGTTCTGGAAGATTTTATTCTCTTAGAGATAAACAAGGTAATTCGAGAGAAGTTTTCGAAATACTCTTGAAAGCAAGATATAATTTCTAAGAAATTGGCTTTAAATTTAATAGATCAATTTCAAAGCC
Organism: Minunthozetes semirufus; assembly: GCA_034699985.1. Classification (NCBI taxonomy): domain Eukaryota; kingdom Metazoa; phylum Arthropoda; class Arachnida; order Sarcoptiformes; family Punctoribatidae; genus Minunthozetes; species Minunthozetes semirufus. The sequence continues at coordinate 7,804 of JAQIXD010001878.1, read as the reverse complement.
AACTCAGATTATTAACCATTGATTCAATTATCTCGTTTATTATTTAAGTTTTAAAAATTTTTGCATGGTCATTTTAATATAAGAACAAATGATTAATAAGCAGTTAATTGAAAAATAAAAACCATTTGTACCTTGGCTATTTTTATAAATATTGAACATTTACTACTCTGGATGAGTATTTCTGTTTTTATCAAGCTCATTCAGAATAACAATATGACCTTGAAGGTGAGAAACATGTAAGATCCGGAATCTTCTGCTTTTAAACTAATTGAGCAAGATAATACAAAAATTGAGAAATTATGTTTTTCGACAAAATTAAACTCAATTTCGAGGAAAGTTTTATTTTTATCATTCATCTGACACTTAATTGATCTATCTTATGACTCTTGTTCATAATTTGATTGGCAGGTGATTCATTGGTAAGAAAATTCATCTGAACCACCCTTTCCTCATTTACCTTGTTAATTATTTCTTGATATGAATGATTGAACGTTTAGAAAATTAAGTTTTATTCTTGCTTAAAAATATATCATGATAAAATTGAATATGAATAAGTGGAGTAAAACCAGTTTATTGATTGAACGACTTCCTGGAGACCAGTTTCGGACGTATAAGCTCTTGGATACGGCATAACTGCGTTCACTTAAATCGGTTACATTACAAGAGTAAACACCGGAATCGATATCTGTTGCGTTGAATATCGTTAGGGAACGGCTCACTGTCTCGAAGACCCCTTCGCTCGACTGTTTGGTTACGCTTTCTGGCTGTCCCTCAATCTTACGGCTCAACTGTCAAATAGGGGACAGTCGTATAAATGTATGCACAGAATGACTGATTGATCCAAACTTACATTTGATTGAAAACTCCAGTCAATATCAATGTACGTGTTGGCAGCGATATTAACATGGCAAATCAGTGTTATATTATCACCAATTCTTGTTATATTGGGCACAACATTGATGTAGGGGTAGAGCCGGGTGTGGGACAGCCCTGAATTTAAAACAAGAATTGATAAGAATAATAAATAAACTCAAATAATAATGAAAATATCAGTTATTCTGAATAATCTTGATAAAATATCCGCTTTATTGGTCATTTATTCATGGTAATTTGAATTCCAGAACCACAATGGGTTATTCATAGGCTAAATATAATGATTTATTTGGCTCTCATTCATAATAAATATTGTATTTTCATCTTTTCTTTTTTGCGATCAATAAGTCAGAGATGAGAGCAATGAAGGGAAACATATTTCTTGAGTCTTAAGAGGAAAGCATCAGATGTTGCTCTCACAGGCTGTGCCGCACAGCCTATTGTTAAGTATCTTTCAAATGTCAGACGACTATAAGGGGTCAAACACTTTGCTTAACGGTTTGTCAGATGAGTTAAACCGAAGAATAATCTCAAAAATTAAGGCAAAACATAATTAAGATTTTGAACGACGAGGACCTGGATTTCAAAAGGACCTGTCATAGCATCGTCTCGACTGGAATTAAAGCTAGATTAAAGTGACAGCTTATTAACTCGTTCTCATTCCTTCCCCTCTTTCCCATCCCTTTCCTATTTTAAAATAACTTACTTATGGTGTGTATTGTAATAGTGATGTACTGTTCGTTATCACCCAATTTAACCCTGCAATCGATGTCGTCGTACTGTTTTGATTTGTTTTTGGTAACTCTGAAGCCAAGCGTTGGATCAAATTCTATCAATTCTTCAGACATTTTCATAAAAGTCTCTGTTTTTGTGTCATACAAGTGAAGGGAAACGACACCTCTTGAATCGGTTGGTTTGCAGGGAATGTATAGGTTTGTACTGTTCTCCAGAACCGACACAACCAGGAACTCGTCATTTCCCTCAACCGGTACTATCAAGTTATCAGGGTCTTTTAAAAAAAAGTATTTTTAAGCTAGTTTAAATTACAATTAATTAATTAAATAAAATACCATTGACGAAAATATAAATAGAGTCGGATAAGTTTCTTGTCTTATTATATTTGCACGAATATTCTCCCGTTTGCCAAAACTGAATGTTGTGCAAGGTCATTTCGCTAAAACACCATTTTCTAATGCATTTGGAATTGATCTTGGCTAATTTTGAAATAGGAGGCGAGTACTGAACACAAGAAACAATAGCTGAGAATAGGAATTTCAAATGACCATGTTCAATTTACCGGATCGTTATCTGGGAATAACCAGACGATAGGTTGTGTTCCTTCACATTTCAGTCTTAGTGTTGTATTTGTTTTGATGTCAATAACAGTCTTATTGTTGACAACAGAGGTCTGTCCCGATATTAGACTCAGTTTTGGTTTGCACTCAAAAAGTGATAAAAAAGTAACAAAAGTCACAAAAAGTAACGAATTGTGAGACAAACGAAAACACATTTCATAAACATTTGAATTATTAATTGAGAGACAAAACACACGAAACAGTATTTTAAACTTTTATTACAGAAGTTTTTGAATTGAATTTTATATTTTGTAAAAAAGGAACGGAAGGAAAGCCGACTCATTTTAAGTCGTTATTAATTTTTAAAAATTTTTATTATCAGTGATATAAATTGAATAGTATAATTATTTATTAATAAAAATCACCTAGCTAAGTAGGCGTCGAATTCGAAGGCGTCAATTATGGGTTTGTGACAAAAGACCAAAGATCCAACCATCCAATTTTAGGTTATGTGAAGTAGGTTATTTTGGTTAGGTTAAGTTATATTGGGTTAGGTTAAATTATATTGGGTTAGGTTAAGTGGTGCTAGTAATTGTTAGGTTGAGTTAGTAATGGTTAGTTTAAAAGTGTTATATTAGGTTAAGTAATTTTGGGTTAGGTTAGGAGAGATTAAGAAATATTTTAATAAAAATATTTTGTTCATCATATTTTTATTTTTATTAACTTAACCTAACCATAACCAACTTGACCTAACCATTACTAACTCAACCTGACAATTACTAGCACAACTTAACATAAACTAACTTAACCTAACCCAATATAATTTAACCTTACCAAAAATAACCTGGACGGTTGGATGGTTGAACGGTTGGACGTTGGTCTTTTGTCACAAACCCGTCAATTATTAATTGGCCAAACATAACACAAATTCTATTTTTATATTCAGTGAAGAAAAGTTCGAAATTCTTTGATGAGTAAGCCACAATCAACCAATTACCCTGATACTTTTTCTTCATCTTTTTATTTATCAATTGGATCAAATCGGTAAAATTACTTGATGAATTGATCGCATTACGACAATTTGCGATAAATGACTGGAGCATTTTCTTCTCAATATCATCAGCAGACAAAACTATATGGTTATTGACAAAACCTTTTGCCATATCAATCACCATTTCCTTGAAAGAATTACAATAAAGTAAAATGGCAATTAATTAATCATGATAAATCTACCTGAGGACGGATTATGTTATAGCCGAAAATCCTTATGACTATATAACCATCTACAATCTCAATTCTTTTAAAATACTTGATTGATGGCTCAAATACATCATTATTGAAATTAATGAAGACAGCCCAATCGAAATATTTCAAATTTTGATCAGACACCAGACTTGCCTGGATATTTTCGCACAATTGTTTGAAAGTATTACTAATTCGAATTCCATTATATATGTAACTTATTAATGAATCTTGTTCGTTTTTGGTAATATTGTCATTTTGGCTAATATAAAACTGTCTGGTGAAACCTTTAATTTGAGCAAGGAAGTTTTCCTGTAAAAATTCAGTTGAAATTAATAAAATAAAATGAACTAAATTTTAACATACTTCAGCTTGCAATCTATTAATCGGTTGCAATTTCACAATTTGCTCGTTTAGATATCTGACATTATTTTCCATTTCAGCCAATTTTTGTTCTTGGTATTTAAGTTTCGCATTTTTCTTGTCAATAATTTCTCTGAATTCTTTACAAGAGCTGCAATTTTTCTCACAGATTTTCGAGTGACATCTCATCTGTTCAATTGGCAAGATTATTTCACAGCCAAGGAAATAATTTGAGCATTTTATTCTCAACTTATTCAACAAATTGATCAAAACTCTTGGAGGAGGTATAAGACCGTTCTTTTTCAATTTCCGTCTATCATTAGGACAGGTATTGTTGTTTTCCAGCCATTGATTGATACAAAGTTTGCAATAAGTCTGTCGACAACACTGTGTGACGAGTGGTTCGCTTAAAATGTTCTGGCAAATACCACAACACATTTCATCAAGCTCATCCTCATCTCTTCCAACAATTCTGAATCTCTCTATTTCCGACATTTTTGTGAAAATATTTGTTACGAAAACCACTAAAAAGTACTCAAAAATGAATTTTAATCAATAAATACTTAAATACAAAGTCTTATCAATTTTCTTGATTACTGCCATTTACTTGAAGAGTATTCGGAGTCATTAATTTCATAAATTCAATGAGTTTAGCTCTAACTTAATATCTGTCACCAAGCATATTATCAGGTTTTGATTAGATTTCAAAAATTTCCTTCATTTATTTAATAGAAATTTCAGTAAATGAACAACCCAGTGGTAGTCCTTTAAGCGATCATTTGTGTTGATTCCGTTGAACACATCCTCTGATATCTCATGAAAGCCGTCTTTGAAGTGAAAGCTATTTCGTGTTTGATCTATCAAAAAAAAAATTTGTCATCCCTGTTCAGTTCATATTGAAGGCCAATTGCATGGTCGGAATTCTGTCGAACGGTGGCGATGGCACCTTGCTAAATTGAAATAGATTAAATTGAAAAAGTTCTCATTGAAATTATTAAACTTATTTTTCTTAGAATGTTTTCACTCAGTTTGTTTAGAGTTTAATTTAAGTCCTTGAATATAAAGAGTCAAGATAGTTTTATTCAAACAATAATTATTAATCAAAGAAAACAAATTGTGTAAAAGATGACTTATAAGCATGGCTCCTTTTAGTTTGATAAGCACAAATATAAAGTCTCCCAAATTTTAAAATCAACTTCTTATAATAATGAATAGAATACCCTGTGCATATTGAATTACAGATAACGGCCCAATTGGAGCCAGTCATAAAGTCTAATAAATGTTGAAGGTGTTCGCAAAACAAGTCGTAACAATCAAATTGATTTATTCCAAGAATACATTCGTTGACAATATAACCAATTTGGCCATCATCTAGACCTTGCCACTCAACAATTTCATATTCAGCCCATTTGAAGCCAGTTAATTCCAAATCTTTTTCCTGGATAAAAAGTAAGACCAAATAAGAAATAATTTATATTAAAATTTTGACTAATAATTTACCATGCTCAATTCCTGCTGAAATCCCCTGATACATAAAATTAATTGCTCAAATTGAATGATCAGTATTTTATGAGAGAATAAGTAGTGTTTTAAATGATCTTGTTTAAAATCAACCACCACAATCCACTCAAAGTCATTTAGCGCCTCATTTTCATTAATAACTTTATGGATGTGTTCTTCGATTTCATAGAAACTATCGCATGATTTAAAACAACCTTTCGTTTTCTCAACAAGAAAATCAATATTGTCCTTGCTCATATCATGTTCAGATAATATCGTATAATCGCAATTGTCCCCCAATTTCTCAATAGATTCTTGCTAGATAATTAGAAAAATCAACATTAAAAAAGAAACACAAATAAAATAATCAAGATAGAACTTACTTCACAAAGCTGAAGGCCTCTAATTTTCAATTTAAGATGCTCATTCTCACTATTAAGTAAATTGACTTGATTATCAAGGCCATTGATCTTTTCCTTGAGTTCATTAATTTCCTTATTCTTGGTTATCTTGATCTTATTATATTCAATTGAAGCACTTTTAATATAATCAGTTAACTCCGCATCTTTTGCTCGGAATCTATCCATCACCGATTTAATCTCATTATCTTTTTCCTTGATAATTTTATTTGTATTTTGATCTTGGTGCTTAAGCTGCTCATATAAATTTTTTCTTTGATTATTCAAGTCTTTATTCATTTTTTTGGTTAATTTTAATACTTTTTCAATCTTTTTATTTTCCACCTCTTTTTCAATTATGCAAATATCTTTCAATCTACCTTGCTTCCTCAGCTCCTCGATCAGGCCATCTTTAACTTTAATGACTTCAATAATCTCATTATCCTTGGACTCAACTAATTTTTTTATCATGTCACTTTCTTGTTCCAGTTTCAATGCTTTTACGACATATTCTTTCTGCTTGCTCATTTCATTTTCAATAGATGTTAACTTTATCGTGAGCTCGTCAATTTGAGCTTGTTTCAACTCAATCAAGTCAGCAATCACCTTTTCTCTATTCTCAGATTGGATTTTCATCTCTTTAATTTGATCGAAAGTTTGCTTGATGAAATGTTTTGATGTCAAACATCTATCACAGATTCCTTTACCACATATTTGGTAATTAATTACCATCTCTTCTACAATGAATACAGAATCGCATCCATTGTCACAATTATCGCATTTAATCCGTAAGTTATTCAATAAATTTGTGACCATCAAAGATACCTTGCTCAAATCACTTAAGATCAGTATTTTCCGATCATTGGGACAGGTGTTGTTGTTATTAAGCCAAGCGCTGATACATACCTTACAATACTGTTGTCGGCAACACTGTGTCATCAGAGGCTCGTCGAAGATATTCAGACAAATACTACAACAGAGTTCATCCGATTCTTCCTCAGTTTTGCCGACAATTCTTTGTCTACTAATTCGCGACATTTTGTTTGATATTCACTTCAAATACTGAAACACTTTTCTATGAATTGATAACAACTCGAGGAATGTCTTTATCTAATCAGCGGTTTGTTTGGCGTTTGATTCAAAAAACAAATATTCTTCTCAAACTAAAAAAGTGTTTAATATTAAATGAGCTAAATATAATTGATTGGGTCATTTTTCTGACTAATTTCAGTTTAAATTGGAGATGGGCTACTTTGTTATGAATTTATGTTGAAATTCTCGTTAGTGTTATTATTAAAATAATTAAAATGAAATTGCCATGGTATTTTGTATTAAATTAATAAATGCATTCAATTTCAAAAGAAAGACAAAGTTAAGTTGACTTATCATACAAATTAGAATATTGCCTTGGTAACTAAATCTTTTATCATTAATTATTCTGTATTTAATTCTAAGTTCAATTTTTTTTTGAAAATTTTGTTTATTTAACTTTTGTTAGCCGGCACGTGACATAACATTGCCAACTCAGCAAATTTCAACAAATAAGAGAGCAATATCTAAAAATTGGGTGTGCTTTAGCATAAGGCTGCTGACACTGAAATATGACAGTTGCAATCTCTTTAAATTTGAATGGCGGGCTCTCAATGGCTTATCAAGGCTTGGGAGAATATCCCAAGCGTTCGGTTCTTATCTCTTAATAGACTATGAAAAAGATTATTCTAAAAATTAACGAATAAATGATATGTTTTGAAATTCACGTTGGGTTTGGGATTTTAAATTTTTTTGAGATAAAATTTTAAAAATAACAAGGTATATGTTGATTATTTTCATGCTTAAATATTTGCATTTAGGCAAAAAGGTTTTATTATTATAATTTTATTTAATAATGATACAATAGGTACAAGATAATAAAACATTACAAATATAACATGTTTATTTATCTCTGTATTGACCATGTTAAGTGTTAAACAATCAAAAAATTTTGAACTAACCTATTACCGGTTACAAGAACATGAAATATTTTAAGTTAAATAACTTTGAAATCAATTGATTTGATTCTAGACTTGAAAATATCGACACTTTCTTCGGCTCTCAATTTTTGAGGCAAACTATTCCACAGACGAATCCCTTTTT
>JAQIXD010001877.1:0-12676 GCA_034699985.1 Minunthozetes semirufus | reverse complement strand
CTATCTAGATAACCTTGCACCCTTTACCACTAATCCACTTAGTCTTGCACTGCAACGTTAAGTCCGACCATACGGTATATAGATTTCTCAATACACATTTTAATTATGAAAAGTATGAAAACTATCATTTAAATATTTTAAACAGGTAGTTTATTACATTGTATTACATTGTAGTTTCTATATTTGTTAAAACTTTTATTTGCCATATTTACCAAATCCTAATCAAACAAATCACTTTAAAATATCGTAAAATCTATACATTATTTAGAATTAAAATGTAGTTGCATGATGCTATTGAAATATATTTGTAAAACTCGTAATTATTCATCGGAAACATATTCAGACAATAAAAGCCAATTCGTGGTCCGGACAGACGTTCGATAAAGTTTTGAATTTTAAATTGATTTCCAATTGAAAAGTTAAACGATAACTTATTTTTGATCAAAAACGTATACAATAATGGATAGGTCTTATGGGCGGAATACATGACATTAGCACTCATTAGATTCATTAAAAATATTATTGAAAAGACCGCAAAGAAAACAAAAGCCGATACATATCGGACAATAAGTTTAGTACTTTCTTCGTGAACACAATAACACAGGAGTTGAAGGGATGGAGTTCCCGAGTAATAGGCAATAAAGAGTATTCCATTGAAATAAGAGCTCAATTTCTTGATCAGTTGTGAAACTAAATAATGAGAATCAATTGATTCAAACAATAGTTTCTTGTCTTTAATTTTGAGACTCTTTTCAAATGATTCGTTAATTTCATTGAATTTGTATTTAAGGAAAAGTGACGTCAAATACCAGGTTATGGTCACGAAAACGGTGTAACCGAACGTTAAAGGCATCCAAAATACTATTGTAATGCACCAGAAAAATGTTAAAAATGGGTTATATTCTGAATGAGGATCCAAATAACCTAAAACAGTAAACACCAAAAAGGTTAAGCAAGTGATCAAACTCATTGACGGGAACAACGCATTCACAGAATAATCTGTTATTAAATTGATTTTTAGACCAAATTTTCTACGATTTCTGGCATTCAGTTTGATTTCAAAAGTCTTGTTCTTCAATGATTGGAGAAAATAAAATAATTGAAAGGAAGGGTTCATTTGTTGATATTGGATGAGAAAAATAAGCAGGGTTACAGTGAATAAACAAGTTGTTATTGCCAATGAAATCAATTTTATATTACCCATCAAATAGTTTGAGTCGCAAACCAATTGTCGAATAAATCGATTATCAGTTATTATTGGAATAAAATGTTTTATTAAATATAAAACATTTAAAAGTATTGGAAATATTACTAAAAAACTGTTTTTACAATTATTTCCATTTATATAATCTTCAAAACTATTGAACGACAAAACGGAATATCGTTTACAGAATTTTTCAAATTTGATTAAAGCCTCACTTTCGTCGCTATATTTTATTAAAAAATCATCCGACAAATTCTTTAATTTAATAAAGAACTTCATTTTCAAACTCAACTTTTTGATTTTGAAATAATAGGAAGGCTTTTTGCCTTATTATTATTATATTGGTTTTGAAATTAAAATAGTTTACTCAATATTTTATTCAATTAATTACAGAAAAATTATATTATTTTTATTTATAATAAATCAGAAAATAGTGATTAATAGTCATATTTTTCGTGAAATTAATCATTAATTTAGAATTTGGAAAAATACTTGACTTTGACATTGAAAGCAAGATCTCATTATCTACTATATTAGCTCTAAAATTATCACAAAAATATTTTATAAAATATCCAATTGTTAATTTTACACATATTGTACATATTACTTTTGAATCAATGCAGAATGATGCAATTCAAAGTGATATAACTATAAATTGTTCATGATCAGAATGTAATTGACAAAAACAACAGATACGTATTTGAAAAACTTGCTGTTATTCATTGCAAACATATTTAACCAATAATAACCAATTTCAGGTCCGGAAAGGTATTCAATAAATGATAAAATTCTCATTTTTTCTTTGACTGAGAGTTTGTTTTTGACCATAAATTTGTATAAACACTGATAGGGTTTGTGGGCATTGAATATAACGCTCGCACTCAATATATTCATTACCAAAACCAACGAAAATATAGTTATAACGACTACAGCCGCTACAAATCTGACTGGTACTACAGAATGCTTTTCATGAACAAGGTAAAATATTAGTTCACAGCCAGGAGTAGCAATGTAGTATACTACAAATATTAGGAATTTGAAATATTTATTGAGACTATGGGTTAGAATTGCAACAGAATTGTGATAATCAATTGAATACATTAATAAATTTTTATCCCTAGTGTTGACACTTCTGGTAATCAATTCGTGAATTTCAGTGAATTTGTATTTTAAGAATAAAGTGGTTGAATACCAAACAATACACATAAAGCAAGCATAAGCATAGAAATAAATTGACCACAAAATTGTTATAATCGCCCAAAATATGACAATAATTAGCGAATAATTGTTATTTTCATCGAAATAACCTGCAAATAGTCCGCCACTGAATAAGAGTCCCACAATAAATGTGACGAATCTATGGAAAAATTTGGTCATATATGTAGTCATTAAATTGATTTTAAGACCAAATCGCCTCTTATTTGTTGGATTTAGTTTAATATTCAAAGACTTTGCTTTAATTGATTGAAAAAAATCTAATATTTCTAACAAATGATTATATTCTTGGTATTGTAAATGAATTGCTACAACTAAAGCAACGCCAACACATATAGTCATCATAAGTGAAATGAGTCTTGGATTTCCCAAAATATAGCTGAAGTCACAGCAAATGTATTTAATTATTTTGTGGTTCGTTAGAAAAAGTGCAAAAAATTTGAGCACAAATATAGTTATTATTAGTCTTCCAAATGTTGTAAAATAGAACCCATTTTTCGTTTGTTTTCCATTAATATAGTCTTCTAATGTATTCGAAGACAAAATCAAATACCTTTTACAGAATTTCTCGAATTTGATGACAGCATTACTTTCGTCAATATTTTTCGTCACAAAATTATTGTGAATTTTTTTCAAATCATTCAATACTTCACTAAATATTTTCATTTTTATTCGATTTTAATTTTAACCTTAACAAACCAAATCAGATTTGAAAACTAAATATGCATCATATTTTTTTTTAAATACATAAAATTTTTTTATTTTTATTTCTGGCAAATAATTTCTTAGATTTTCTCAGGTATCGAATTCTGTATGAATTACTATAGTCTATATTTTTTTTGTATTTCTTTTCAAATTAATGTTATTTATTATAATAAGTCACGAATAAAACTATAAATATTTGTTTAAAGTCATTAATATTTCGATTAATTCTAAATTTTTATTTACAATTATTGGAATTTAAAAAATATTTTTCATTAATGACATTTTTCATATTTAATGTTCCCAACATATCAAAATAATTTAATCGAATAACAAGTTAATTTTATTTTTCAAAACACCACACACCCTGAATGTTCTTAACGTGGTTAGACCAAGATCATTGTTAAATATGAGGTGAAATCTAATAAATTATAAAATATGAGATCTTTGATGACATCTTTTGGCACAAATTATTATTATTTTAGATATTTTTATTTCAAAGTTTATGATAATAATTGATAATTACATAAAAATAATTCATATGTAATAATTAACTTATTGGTAATATATAGCGTTCTTAAGATAAAATTTTAAATATAATTTTCATGTTCAAACTTGAAACTTTATATACATTATGTGCAACAATTCATTAAAACATACAAAATATGTTTCAAACATTGTAAGTTAGAGTTTAAATTAACCAATTTGATAAAAATCATGATAAAACAATTTTTTTAAACTTACAAATTGGTCATGATCAAAATATAATTGATTGATGAAATAGAAATATATTTGTAAAACTCATAATTATTCATCGGAAACATATTCAGACAATAAAAGCCAATTCGAGGTCCGGACAGTCTTTCAATGAATGAGTGAAATCTGAATCTCTCTCTAATTGAGAGTTTGTTTCTAATGATAAAAGTATTGATAAGAGACTCTGATTTGTGAGCGGAATGTATGACATTAGCGCTCAAGAGATTCATTAGAAATACCATTGAGGAAACCCCAAAGAATATGGAGGCGAACACAAAACGCATTATGAGCTTGGTATTTTTCTCATGCATACAATAACAGGTCAATTGAAGAGCAACTGTTGAGAAGTAATATGTAATGAATAATATAATTCTGAAGAATTTGTTCAGTTTATGGGTTATTACTGAAACTGAATTATGAGAATTAATTGATTCAATTAATAATTGTTTGTCTCCTATTTTGACACCTTTTCCAATCAAAACATTAATTTCATTGAATTTATATTTGAGAAATAGTGTTGTTAAATACCAGGTGAGGATAATATAAGTGACCTGAGAAAAGATTAAAAATGCCCATGATACTGTTAATATACACCAAATTATGATAAGTATTATGGAATAACTTGTGTTTTGATCGAAATAAGCCATAAATAAGCAGACAATGAAAGTAATGGAAAGAATAGAAGACAATGAAATGAATGATAAGTTTACTGAATATTTAGTGAAGAAATTGATTCTTAAACCAAATTTTCTGTTGTTTTCTTCATTCAATTTAATAGGAAGTGTCTTATTCTTCATTGAATGAAGAAATTTAAGCAATTCAGAGGAATTATTCAATTCATCGAATAGGATGTGAATTCCACCTAACATTGCAGAAAATATGCATGATGAAAATGTCATCGAAGTTAACTTTGAGTCTCCCATCAAATAATTAAAGTCACAAAATATTTGTCGAACGAAATGATTATAAGTAATGACAGGAATTAAATGTTTCACAAAATATAAAACTATAATAATTCGGGTGATTTTAGCCAAAATTATTCGCACTTTCTTTTGATTGCCATTAAAACCGTCTTCAAAGCTTTCTGAAGACAAAATCAGGTATTGTTTACAAAATTTTTCGATTCTTTTGATGGCAATACTTTCGTCGGTATTCTTATCTAAAATATCATTTCGTAATTTTCCTAGATTTTTGAAAAACTTCATATTGACTAGTTCAATTTTGAAATGAGTACCAGAAATTTTCTTCAGTTTTTATATCCAATATTCATATAATAAATGAAAAATATATTTTTATTGAGACAATTATTTATAGAAATTATATTTGATTTATTTATTTATTTCAAAATTATTATGATCACGCAAAAATTGTTATTTAATTTATAAAGATTTAAACTAAAACTTGGATAAACATTATTAGTGATCTCCAATGAGGGAAATCATCAAATTTTTCTGGCCTTTCATTCTTTAAAATTTAATTTAAAAGAAAAAGTAATTTGTATTTTTCTTTGTTCAAATAAATAGTTAAGTTAATAGTTTGCTAAAAAAGCCTCTTAAATAATAAGCGATATAAATAAATATTATAAATAAGTTTTTGAGACTTTGAAGAATATTCTGAAATATTTTTATTATCATTAAAACACAAATATTATTATGAAATCAAGAAATAAATATTTGTTTGAAAAAAAATAAATGAAAACATTTTTTGATAATTACTTTATTGCGTTCTTAAAACTTTTGCCATTAAATAAGTGATTTTGTAATAATGGTTTACAGGCTTCGTCACTTGTAAGTCATTTGATTTTTCACCTCCTAGTCGAAATTTTGGCATTTTCCCCACTCTAAAATCAAAAATCCTAACATTAGGCTCCATGAAGCAAGATTTATGAAAAGATAATATAAAAATCACCATCTAAGATCCAAAACCATATCGATGTCTGGTTTTATTTTCAAATTTTCAAATAATATGAGTAATTCATTTGCATTGTATAAAGATTTTTATTTTTCATTAATATCTTAGAAACTTTGGTAGTCATAAAAAATTATCAAGATAACTTTTGTGAATTTTATTTAAAAATTTGATAAAATTAAAATATAATTAATAGAAGCAATCGATACATATCTATAAAACTCGTAATTATTCATCGGAAACATATTAAGACAATAAAATCCTATTCGCGGACCAGAAAGGCGTTCAATGAATGAATTTACAATCAATTGATCCCTTATTTTAAGCTTATTTTTAACTAAAAAGCTGTACAAAAGAGGCTGAGATTTGTGAGCTCTATGTATAACATTAGCACTCAAGAGATTCATCAAAAATATTAATGAAAATACCCCTAAAAATATTGAGGCGAACACAAAACGCATTATAAGTTTGGTATTTTTCTCGTGAATACAATAACAGGTTAATTGAAGGGAAAGGGTTGAGAAGTAATAAGTGATAAACAATAAAATATTGAAAAATTTATCAAGGTTATGAGTTAATACTGATACAGAATTGTGTAAATAAATTGATTTTATTAATAAATTTTTGTTTCGATTTTTGACACTCTTTTCAATCCATTCATTAATTTCAATGAACTTGTATTTCAAGAATTGTGTCGTTAAATACCATATTATAATTAAAAACGTAGTCTCAGCAAAGATGTAAAATGCCCATGATACTGTCATTACACACCAAAATATGATCAATAGTATGGCGTAACTCGAGTTTTGATCGAAATAAGACATTAATTGACAAACAATGAAAGTAAGCGAAAGAATAGATGACAAACAAATGAATAATATATTCACTGAATATTTAGTGAAGAAATTGATTCTAAAACCAAATTTTTTGTTGTTTTCTTCATTCAATTTGATGGGAAGTGTCTTAATCTTCATTAAATGCAGAAACTTGAGCAATTCAGAAGAATTGTTCAATTCATCGAACAAGATATGAAATCCACCTAACATTGCAGAAAATATGCATGATGAAAATGTCATCGAAGTTAACTTTGAGTCTCCCATCAAATAATTAAAGTCACAAAATATTTGTCGAACGAAATGATTATAAGTAATGACAGGAATTAAATGTTTCACAAAATATAAAACTATAATAATTCGGGTGATTTTAGCCAAAATTATTCGCACTTTCTTCTGATTGCCATTAAAACCGTCTTCAAAGCTCTCTGAAGACAAAATCAAGTATTGTTTACAAAATTTCTCGAGTCTTAAGATAGCGTTACTTTCATCAGTATTTTTGACCACAAAATTACTGAATAATTGTTTGAAATTCAGGAATAATTTCATTTTTGCTTTTGATTGTGAACTCTTATAAAGAGAAATGACTTAATGAAAAAAAGATGAAAATAGTTTTTTTTTGAAAACAAATTAAATATTTGGAAATAATTACGAAAAATTCATATTGAAAGAGCTTTTTTGATAATTATTTTAGTCACGCTAAATTATGAGCTCAATTCTATTATAAACACCAATATTTAGTGAGAGATTCTTAATTCTTCATTAAATCATATTGATATTGAATTTTTCCACAATTTTGTAGAATCTTCTGATTCCTCTAGAAATTTTCTAATAGGTAGTACCTAATAAATAACCTATCTTTAATATAGTCAATCGTTAGCTTTTTCGGCAGACGTATGTAGCATATTTTAGAATGCAGAATGAAGTATTATGTTAGAATATTTTGTTAGAAATAAGCTAGCTTACTTAAACCTCAAAACAATCACCAAAATGATGGTTGTCTATTATAACATTAAATTTTGTATGAGATCTATGATTTGAATTTAGATAATCTGGATAATTAGCTGAGATATTGAATAGAAAAACACCAATTAGTCTTTCCTCCTGATTTTCTATTTCTAATGAATTCTTATTTATTTGAGTATTACTTAAGTATTACTAATGAGAAGCGACACAAATATAGGAACAAATGTTTTCCATAGAATTGAAGTTTTACTTAACTTTGATTTCATTCAATTAACTGATTTTTAGACAGACTTTAAGACAAAGAGAAGGAATGTATGTCACAAACAATATTTGTTTAAACAGCAAAAGTCTAATTAGTTTTGAAATGTTTTGACGAATAAAATCTTTAAGATTAGCAAATCTTTCCTAATCATTAAGGGATTACCATGCTACCATGCTCATTTGAATATCAAAATCTAACTCATATCTTAAAAAGATGTTTCAATAGATTTAACCTCTTTATTAGATGAATACAACTTGCAAAACATTCATATTTATATCTAAATATATTAATCAAGATATTATTTGCTCAATTATTTATTAATATTGCAATTAGAAATTTTACTCATTTGGTAACCCCTATAAAAAACTTAGCATTTTCTTAGAGTTTCATATATTTAAGTCATTTATAATTTAAGTATAGTTTTTAATTAGTGATAAATGATAGTCGAAGGTAATTAATTTGATATTAAAAACAATTATATGCCTAAAACACGGTAATTGATCCAAAGTTTGGAATTAAATATCTTAATGAGCTCTTGATCTTTAAACATTATAGTGAATCACGGATCTGAAGGTTTACGATCTATTTTTGACATTATATACGGTTAATTATTTCATTGATCAAGGTAATTCGCTTAATTATTAATTAACCTACTTGATTTCCAAGCATTAGGTTTCATAGAATTCATAGACAATTTTGTTGAAATAGTTAAATGACGCACAAAAAAGGAACTCGTGAACGTTTTATCAGGATAAAAAATCTGAACTACAATGAACCTTTACAATATATAAAACTTGGCTTGCTCATGAGCAATTGCTCAATCAATTCTCAACATTTAGAACATGTGAGTCACCCTTTTTTGCTCAAATTTCAAAGGAATAACTGTTTGTTTGCGATAAAGAAAAAAACTTTAAATGTTTTCTATATTTTATGAAAAGAAAGTAAATGTCATTTCAAATAAAATTCAAATCCAATAAAACGGATGTTTTGTTTATGAAAACTAATATTTTAAATAAATATATTTGTTTCGGATAACAACACTTTAAAAAATGGATGTTTTATATCAAAATTATGATACACCCAAACTCCAAATATATGAATCGCGATCTTAGAGAGCTATCCTGTCCTTCTTAAAAGAATAATATTAAATAAATACACTTTTCTAAACAATTTTTCATCCGATTAAAACGTACCCCTCTCAGAATTGGAGTCTGAGTGTATTTGAATAAAAATTTCATAATTCTTTGGAAAATAGTTTATAACTTTTTTTGTTAACAGGAATTGACATTTCCTCCAAACAATACTTTATTGAAACGAATAATTGATTTTTCCACGAATAATAAGTATTGTAAAGTAGATGTTAAATGATGTGTTATGTAACAAGCTCAAAACATATTACAGATCAGTTTGCCATTTGGCTTTAGCTGGGATTATGTTTCGGCTAATTTTGTTGAGTATATTTGTGAGCTCTATCTGCGCCCACTATTACCCTAACTATGAGTATCCGAATCATGGATTCAATAAGTTTTTCACTGGACTTAAAAAGGTATTCACATTCTGTTGTTATAATGGATTTTTCGATGTCTTTGTTATTTTACCATGAATCATTCATACCTAATCACATAATAAAAGCTAATAATTAGTAGGAGGTATGTGGTGTCCGATGTATTTTCATCAATACTTATTGCAATTCCTTAGGTATTGTGTTTACATTAGTTTTACGATAATTTTGTTAACCTTATATTCTTGTGATTTTAGCCTATAGTTTCAGATTTAGATTCAAGTTTTATGCAATTTCTGATAGTTTCAAATTCAAAGATTAATAATAAGCCTTTTTTAATAGAGATAAAAATCAGAATAAAATCTTTGTTTACTATTAGAACTCAGAATTCGAGTGAATTCAATACATTTTACTTATTTGAGTCTATTTGAGATTTAGTATTCAATTTTTGTGATTAAGTTAATAACCGAAGTTAACGTTTTAATAATCAAAATCATCATTTATTTTGATCAGTTTATAAATTATAAACTTTATAATTGATTTTCCTTTCTAAGAATTCAAGCTAATGTGCACGACTTTTCTCAATTTCAAATTGATTCTTTACTGAAATATGTCAAATAAGACATTTGTTCTTAATGCTTAAATAAGCAAGATTATTTATAAAGTTTCAAAGTTCAAATAATAATTCTTAAGAGTAAACTTTAAAAATACATTAAATAACTTATTTTTAAAATTTTTATTTACGAATAAATTCAAATAAATGAGAAAATCGTTTCAATATTTGAGTGTTTTATCATTTTTTGGATAATAATCTTTATTTGAAAATTTTATTGAAGAATATTCTCTGCTTTTTATAGATATTCTTAAGAAACACTTAAAATTTAAAAAATATGTCTTTCAATATATAATTTGTATTAAAGGGAGGAATAGACTCATATAACTCGGATGGATATTACTCCGGTTATAATGGCTATAATAATGGTCACAACTATGGTTATAGCCAGGGCTGGGGATATAAAAAGATTCCGCACTACAAACCGTATTTAGTCAAACCCTATTTCGTGAAAAGGTTGCCACCGATTTATAAGGATGTGAAACAGCCGGTCTTCATTGAACAGCCCGTTATAATTAGAAGGATACCGGTGTTTAAGAAGAGAAAGGAAGTAACAGTTAAAAACCTGCCCCCAATTATTGACGTCAAAACTCCGAATGTCATTGAAAAGGATGTCGGCGTCGGTTATAAACCTGACATTCATATGAAACCACATATGATGCACGGATTTGAGGGCAAACCAATGGTTGATATGGACATTCCTATGACTGAGCACAAAGGAATGGGAGATAGGATCCACCCAAAAGATCTTTTACCCGAACTCGAAAAAATGCCAATGAATGTACACAAGGGTATGGGAGAGAGAATTCATCCAAAAGATCTTTTGGATGATTTACCCGAATATGAATATGAAGGAAATGAGGATAAAATGCAAGTAATGCAGAAAATAGAAAAAGACGGTGAATATGATTTTGATAAAGAAGAAACAATGAAGAAAAATATGATGAGTGAAATTCCAAAAGAAATGATTATGAAAGAGATGATGAAAGAGCATATGATTATGAAGGAGAAGATGAAAGGTGTTAAACCCATGTTAGGCGTTGAAGACGATGTCTATACAGACTTTGACCAAAAGGAGTTTGATATCTCTGCAAAACTAAGAGAGAGGTCTAATTAATTATTTAACTTTCAATTTGAGATCAAAACAAATATTTTTTAAAATAAAGCAAATATTTTTCGAATAAAAACTTGTGTTTAAAAAATGTATGAAAAATAAAATGAAAATCAGATTTATTTTATTACTGGGGTTTTATCTCTTTCTTTTGTGAATCCCATTGTGGAAACATTTCAAGAATTTAATGGTATTTTTAATATTTAACAAAGTATTTATATTTTTCTATTTATTTTAAGTGAAACAATGAAATTTTATGAGTATCATGGGAATTTATAGTCAATAAAATGATATGTAACACATTTTTTTCTTGAATTTTATTATTGATTTTATCTAAATTTGATTTATGTCTCAAAAATAAAAATAGACTTCAAATCAATATTTGTATTAGTATTTCATTTTTTATGTGGGTATTGTACTCACATATTTACATATGAGCAAGGTGTTTATAGTGACCCAGGTGCTTTGATTAGGCACTTAAAGTCTTTTATCATTTTAAATGAGAGATAATTTATTGAACTCGAAATTATCTTTAATATAATCATTTATTAAATAATTCAATATTTGTTTTAAACAAAAGTCACAACATTTTGATAAAAATACGACATTTTGAACAAAAAATGTATTTGTTTTGAACTCATGTTTCGAAATGTTATGAAAAAACAAAATTTAAGGTAAAGACGAACATAAGTTTAGATTCTAAGCTTATTTTCATCTTTATCTTCAATATTGAACTTACCTTAAATTTTGTTTTTCATAACTAAACATTAAACGGTAAACACCCTTTTATGAATTTAGAAAGGCTTATATTCTGAGCGATTCAATGGATTACTCCTACTCTGGGTCTAAAGAATTATTAAATTCATTTATAGAAATCGCTTAAATTTAATACACATTTAATAAGATCTTAAAATTAATTTTCTACTGAAAGCCATTTTCGAAATCAACTCATGGATACACTAAAGAAATATAAAAGTTATATTACATTTTTCTCATACATGTGATCAAATAATTGAAAGCTTTTAAATAATATATTAGCCCTTAAAAATTATTTGGCCAATCAAGAAAAAATGTGTCGGCTTAAAATCTTTTGATCGTCTATTTTAATGAGTATAAGTTTTGACGTCATTTTCGGATATAATTTGTGAAAAATAATTAAATTTTATTTCAAATATAAGTTTAGTTTTCATAAATATTTGAAAACTTTTAATAATTTTCGGTTTAAAATTCTTTTGATTTTTTTTAAATTGCTAGTTATTTAGTGATAGTTATGCTCATTTGAAATAAATAAGTTAGGAAACTAAAGACAGGATCTTTTTTTAGAGATTTTCTTTTATTTCGAAATTCTTTATTTCATTCAAATTCTTAACTATTTATTGTCATTTAGTCTTCAATAAGGACTGTAAGGACTTCTGCAGGAGATCTCAAATGAGATGTAATCCAAAGAGAGACGAATATATCCGTTAACATGAAAAGGGATACCTATTATACTCTGAGTTATTAAAGTAATTGAGTCGAAGATAAGACTTTTTGACTCTAACTCACTCACTTGTTTTACCATCATTAAATCTCTCTCTCTCTCTCTCTCTCTCTCTCTCTCTCTCT
>JAQIXD010001876.1:0-12677 GCA_034699985.1 Minunthozetes semirufus | reverse complement strand
AATAATCGTTTGAAAAGAAATTTGTTTTAAAATTGTATTCAAATTAAATAAAAATATTTGAGATTAGAGATCAAATTCTGTGCAATATTTCCAATTAAATTCAACTGATATCTGACAACAAATACTTGAAGGTTAGGTCTGCATCGAGTTGTGATTAACCCTTGACTTTTAGAGGTTTATCGCCAGAACTTGTATTTCTTGTTTTCAACCATTTGTTTGGTTTTCATTAATTCATTCATTTTTTAAAATATTTGTTTAAATAATAATCAAATGTCAGCTCTTTTTCAATAAATTGTTTCGGTTTATGAAAGCTTTTATTTCTCAAATAATTTGACAAATAGTGGGAGTTTTGCAATCATTTATGATAACTAAAATCAATTGAAAAATTGAGTGCTTTTGTGGTAATATAAGTGATATTTAGAGATATGTGAGCACAAGATTACAAAAGAAATGTGAGATCTTTTGAAATACAATACTTTATTACTAAAAATCTTTATAATAGGCATCGATTGAGAGTCTGAGACATTGCGAGTGGTTTTTGTGCCAATTTTTGCTACCGATAGCCGACTACTGAATGATTGGATTCTCATAAAAAGCGGATAAGATATTTGAGATATGATAGCAATTCATCGAACAATTCAATTATATGTTGTCTTAAATGCCATCATTTGTATAAAAGATAACTCTTTTATTAAACAAATCCTTTAATTCACATTAAATATGAGAAATAGTGAGGATTTTGAGGACAATGGGCTTCAAAAGGATGGGAAGTGTTGTTATAATGTAATCCCGACGCGATTTATATTTGTATTCCTGGGATTTATTGGTTTTAATTTGGTTTATGCCTACAAAGTAGTGCTGAGCGTCACTATTGTGGCGATGGTTAACCACAAATCCTCAACTGATTTTAGCCCTGATTGCGGAACGAGTGTCTCAAATCTTACCACAACTTCCACAACTGCTTCTTCACTACACTATAGTAGTCATTCGACTTACACCACTCCTGGCATTGACACAACCACTACATCAGATAATGTTGAGGGTAAGTTTAGTTGGACAGAGGAACAGTCGAATGCAGTTTTGGGCGCTTTTTTCTATGGATATGTGATAACTCAAGTTCCCGGAGGACTATTGGCTGAACGGTTTGGTGCAAAATGGATCTTTGGATCAAGTATTCTGATTACAGCTGTGTTGGCACTTCTCAGTCCATTGGCAGCCAAATCCAGTTACAGCGCATTCTTCGCTGTAAGAGTATTGCAGGGATTGGCTGAAGGAGTTGTGTTTCCAGTAATGAATTCAATGCTGGCCAAATGGTTGCCCAAAATGGAGAGAAGTTTAGGCGGTACCATTGTATTCACGGGCGCACAGATAGGAACTGTCATTACAATGCCTTTGGCCGGCATTTTATCTGACGGCACATTTTGGGGCGGATGGCCCGCAATATTCTACTTATTAGGCATTGCTGGTTGCGTTTGGTTTGTCTTATGGGCGTTTCTTGTCTTTGAATCACCCGAAAGACATCCACACATTTCAACAAAAGAGTTACAATTCATAAAGAAAGGACAGGGCGCTGAAGTGGTCAAAGAGGTAAGTCTTCTATTATTAAATTATCTGATCATTTGGTTTATAGTTATTTTTGTTAATAGAAAGCTTCGACTCCTTGGAAAAAGATATGGACTTCAGTTCCAATGTGGGCACTCATTATCACACATATCGGCCAAAACTGGGGATTCCTCACAATTTTAACTCTTTTGCCGACTTATTTCCAAAAAGTACTTTTAATGGACATCAAAAAGGTCTGACATTTCGACAAATATTTTATCAATAAATAATTGATTGATGAAAACAAACTCTTAGAATGGTTTGCTTTCTAGTCTTCCGTGGCTTATGTGTGCTCTGACCAGTTGGGTCGTTGGAATGATTAGTGATAAAGTGCGCGCCTCTGGAAAAGTTCCCATAACTTTCATCAGGAAGTTCTGTAATTCTGTCGGTTAGTTGTGATTCACTAATGAAATGCCTTTAATTTAATTTCTGTTAAAATCAAAATTGAAGGTTATTTTGGTCCAGCGGTCTGTTTGGTTGGTGTTGTGCTTTGCGGTTGTCATCAAACTGCGAGTGTCTCACTCTTCATACTTGCGATGGGATTAAATGGTTTCATATTTTCTGGTCTAATGAGTACTCACGTTGATATGGCGCCCAACTTCGCGGGCACTCTAATGGGAATAACGAATAGTATCGGAAATATTCCCGGATTTGTGGCTCCAATGGTTGCCAACGCTTTCACTGAAGGAAATGTGAGCTTTGATTCAATCAATTCATAATTATATCTCATTTTTGGTTATTTTTTTATTGACTATAAGTTCTGTTTATAAATGATTTACATTTAAACCGATTTATTATTTAAAAGAATTCGCTGAAGACCTGGTCGTATGTCTTCTATTTGTCATCGGCAGTGTATGCGGGGACAGCCCTCGTATACATATTTTTTGCTTCGGCACAACTCCAAGACTGGGCGGACAATAAAAAGCAGAAAATCGACGAAAACGATGACAGAAATGAAGAAATGGATAATCGATTTGATTACAGGAATAATAGTTTTGTCAAAGACTGACAGAAAAACATATTTAACTCAATTTTGAAAATTTTAAAATGTATTAACTATAAGACCGATTGACCGATAGTCTGATAGTCTTAGTACTATTTCTAATTTCTACTTTACATTCAATTTTATACCAGATTATGATAACTAGAACAGAGATCAGAACAACATTGTGTTCAACATTTTATGTTTTGACTGATTGTGTAATTAATTTGAATAATTATTTCGTCAAATATTTTTAGAGTAAAAAACATAAGAAATTATAAAAAATAATATAAAATACAAATCAAAATGTTTTAAATAATTGCATATTATTTATAATATAATACTCTTTCGTTGAAATACTTTTCATTTAAATCTTGTTTTTAAAACATTTTTGGTTCAGAAGTTCAGTTTAACTGGATATTGACCGGTAAGGCAGGCAGTGCAGTGACCGACCTTATCAGCCAAGTCGTCCTCTTCTAAGTTCGGGTCTTCATTCAGTAATTCATTGCGTATTCCCGACTGAACCGATTTTTTTAGCCCTTCCACTGAGAGGTAGACCAGAGAAGCGGCGCCTAAAATATGTTTAATGAGTCTCATTTAAATTAAGGCTTTTAAGGACAAACCTAATGTTTGTGCTAATTGTTCAGCTTTCAAGTGATTGGCCACTAATTCTTCTTTGGTTGGGATATTGATACCCATATAACAGGGGAAGTGAAGGGGAGGCGATGCGATTCTTATGTGCACCTCTTTAGCGCCTAATAAGTGATAAAAAAGACGGTAAAAAAATTTGTATGAAATACAAATCTATCACTAAATACCTGCGTCTTTCAATAAACGGATTAATTGTCCGATAGTTGTCCCTAAATTTGATTTTAAAATTATTAAAGTTAAAGGAAAGGGTTATAAATCAAACCTCTGACAATAGAGTCGTCGATCAAAATGATTGATTTTCCGATAAAGTTCTGCGAAAGGGGTCCAAACTTTTTGGCGACCGCTAAACGCCTCAATTTTATTGACGGTTGAATGAAGGAACGGCCTGACAATTGAATCAGATTTGAGTTATTTAAGGATTAAAGAGAAAATAATTTTGCGATAACTGACCGACGTATCTGTTTTTGCAGAAGACTTCAACATAAGGTAGTTTAGCCTGTTGTGCATAACCTAAAGCGGCAGGGATTGAGGTTTCGGGTACGGGCGCTACTATGAACTCGCTTTCTGTGAGACCAACCTCACCATTTGTCACACTATTAGGAGTATTAACCGGTACTACAGGAGCTTCTATAGCAAGTTGTCGGCCACACTTCTGTCTCACAGAGTAAACCATCTGAAAATAAAAACAGATTTTAAGGTAAAGAGTGATTGACATAAAGATCAAGTACCTGTCCCTCCATCATCGAGTCAGGTCTAGCAAAGTAGACATATTCGAAGATACAGAAGGCTGGCGGAGCAGCTGAAAGACAAGAGTAATAATCAAAATAAATCTCAATTCAATAAAATAGAAGTATTTGAACGCTCTATAGATTTCGATTCGATTTAATTGAATACCTCTTTATATGAATCGAATTGCTTTTCGACCCCTCATTCCGGACACTATCTCAAGAAAGTTTCGACCAAATCATTCACTAATAGTCTATAAAATACAATTGTAATGAATTACCTTCAGGTCGAGGAACTATTGCCAATGTTTTCGGTTTTCTATTCTTTTCGAGTTTAATGATCTCTCCCGGCATCACATCTCTGTATAGTTTGGCCGAAACCGATGGGAATGAACACGACTCAGAGGAGACAACCCAACCGTCCACATTATTGGGCAGAGTTTTCGCATTCAGTAAAGAAGGTGATGAAACTAAAGATAATTTAAATAAGAATCACTTCCATTAAAATAAAGAATGTGATCCATACCGAGAGCACCCAAACAAAGAGGTCTATTACCAAAAGGGTCTCGAATGGCATAAATGCATTCGTCCCACATTACGATCAGTGAATAGGAAAGTGGTGTCAAAGACATCAACTGAAATATTATATAAAATTGTAATTGAAATCAAATTTAATGTGTTTTCTCAATACGTGTAAAATTCTTGCGACAAAGTCTGAGTCCCTCTGAGACATGTGGTGCTGTGCGTAAGGATTTACTGTCATTCCTCCCACTTTCTATCATAAAGTAATTTTTCATTTGAGTCTATATTGACTATTGATTTGCAAAAATCTATTGCTGTTTACCGGCGAAGAATCTCCATTTGTTGGTCCGTTTGTAGAACAAGAATTGCAATTAGAGGGCGAACCAAAACTATTGCTTCTTTCAAAATTAAATTGTTTGAACTGTTGCGGCGGTTCCATAGATAATGCCTGAGTTATCAGTTCGGTATCACTTCCTGTCGATTAGATTTGAAAAACAATTATTTTATAAAATTCGGTTGAATTTGGTTTCGACTGATTCTGTTGTTTACAAAAACAATATTTTGTTTATTATATTGAAAACAAAGATTAAGAAGTAAAGGAACTACCGTTCAGTCACTAAAGTTATCATTTGATAAAATTGTCTTATGATATGACTATTCCTATGATTCAGACAAACCTGTAGTGAGGCCGACACCATTCCTAAGAATCCTTTCCCTGAGCGCCTGTGAATTGACTAATTCTCCGTTATGTGCCATCGCTATCGTCCCATAACTCGTGTGAACCATAAAAGGTTGTGCCAATTGGACATTGTCTGCGCCACCCATTGTTGAATATCTGGTGTGACCGATGCCTAAGTTTCCTTTCAATGTCATCATAATTGGTTCGTTGAATATTTGAGAGACTAAACCCATTCCTCTGTGAACCGAAAACGGCTCTTAAATAAAGAAAAGAAGAGTTTCAGTTAGAGTCAACTTTTTTCCCTATAATTACTTTCAAATAACAATTTATCGCAAATTTAGTAATAATAATACAAAAATTAAGGCCTGAATTAACAACATCCTCCTCTTCCCTGCCTATCCCATTGTTAAAATGTATGTATGTGTGGATGTGGGTTACATAAACCTAAACTTTCATAAGATGTTGATATTAAGAGGGATAACATTTCTAAAGATCTTTTTTGTAAATCTTAAGGAAATCAGGAATTTATTGTTTTATTTCATTTAATGTAAAACTTTATTTGTTTTAAAAATTGAGTTCTCTGTCGGCGTTTGAGATGTGCTGTCATTTCCGCAAATAAATCATAAAATATAAATGAGTTAATGTAAGAGAAATGCTAACCGTGTGTCCATTTGCACGTTACAATACCCGCTGATTCCTGACCCCTGAAAGTAAAAGTAATATTTAAATTAATTTTGAAAATAATGCAAACGTTTTGCGAATAATTAATATATTAATTGTATGATTAGAAAAGTAGTGATAAGACATTAAATTAAGAAATCAAAGGAAGATATGCTATCGAATTAAATATCAAATACAACTCGACTTAAATCAATAAATCATTAAAATCATGTGATTTTTCTGTCTTTGGTATTAAGAAATATCAGGTTTAGCTCATAAAAAGAATTATTTCTTTTGTAGGTATAATAAATTCAAATTAATTATTCTTGTAATCACTGCTCAGGGAATTGATAGGACTTTTAATTCATATCAAATATTGAATCCAAAGATCTGTTTATATAAATTCTGACGAAAAACAAATAGAAAAATGTAGTAATCCTTTGATTAGAGTCTAATCATTAGAGGATTAGGGAATGATTTTTGTAGACAATAAGGAATATTTCAATTCTAGCGATATATCGTAAATTACATACAACTCTACTAAAAAGTAAAGAGAGGACCTTTCTCTTGAGTGACCAAATCTATTATAAGATTAAATTTTCTCATTAATTGCATAATAAATTTGTTGACAATATTGTCACAAATCAAGTCGTCATTAAATAGCATTGAAAGTCATATAAATCCTTGAAAGGGTTTTCCAATTATTCGGGTTATTTCACAAAAACAATTCTTTAAATACTCTTAATTATCTTACAAGTAATAAAATAATGATAACCTACAACATAAAACCATCATTCAATAAGAGTTGAATAATAATTATCAAAAATTGTCTCTAATTCATAATAATATTGAATACAATAAAAAAAAGTAATGAGGAAAGGGATAGGGATATCAATTTGATCTTTGTAGAGGAGTTAGCAATACCTGTGCTGAAGACCGACGAGTCCTAAACAGATAATGTGCGCCACATCCAAATTGGTGGGCCAGTCACCATTGGCAATAGCACCGAAAATACCACACTTATCTTGAAGCTGTTGGAGGCCGTCTTCCTCGATGTCACTGTCGAGGTTCAGACTTGACTTAAGTTTTTCGCTCAAATTTTCAGACATTTTTTAAAACAATAAATTAATTAACAAAAATTGGATGAAATTTACGCACAAAATAAGTCTAATATTGGTTTGTCTTATCTTTATATTCAGGTATAAGTATTTATGAGAATTACGAACACATGTGTGGACTGTCTTATCGTTAAAACAATCACTTAATGATCACAACCTTCTTATGAGACCATAACTTAAGTGAAAATTAAATAATCGAAACTTTTTTAATCAGTAATTGATTTCCAACTCTTTTTGTTAGACTTTTGTCTAAATATTTAATGAAAATTATCGTCGATTTGACTCAAAAAATAGTTTTAAAGGCAAACAAAATGATCGAAAGTCACACAAAAACAAACTAAACTAAACTCGTTCAACGACTTTGAAAATTCTTCTGATCGAAAGCCAAGATTATTCTTGGTTTTACTCAAATTAAGAATGAATTTTCCCTAAAAATAGAGAAATTGAGTGATTTTTCAAAACCGATTCGAAAAATATGAATAGATTTAAGAATTTTTAGAAATATTGGAAGAAAAGGTTCACTACTTTTATGTATTTATTCAATTTTCTTATCAATTGATGAGACTTTAGTCAAGGACTTTAAGGCCTTATTTTGATTCGAAACCTCTGTTTCTAACAGAAACTCGACTTAACTTCACTTCTAAATAGATTCTAATTATTTGGATCTGATATGAATCGGATTTTCTGACGTCAACCACAAGCAGTTTTAGAGTATTACTCAGTTTGAGATAAATCAGTCGACAGTTTTTGCGAAAGATTTTTGCATCACTTTTACACAACTTTTTTTATTGTTCGACAAAACTCTTGAATCAAATGAAAGTCCAATCTTAAGAACTTTTAACCGAAAATTTAAATGTAAAACATTTTACCCTTTTATTGATCTAAAGTTTTTTTGTTTGTTAACAAAAATCATGAAATATTATGAAACAAAACACTTGAAGACAATCTAATCAGTAGTAAATGCGAGCCATCAGTTGTTATTACAATTAACTTATTTTTATTGATTGATATTTTTGAGACATATTTTTCGTTAATTATTAAACCCTGAACTGATTTTTGCCTTTCAATGAGAAACACCGATTCGTTGACAACTCGAAGGGGTTTCTGGAATGCAATCGAAGATAATTTGTTTACCATTACCTCATACCTCATAAGCCAAATATCAACGGATTTTGTATTTATCAACAAATTAAATGTACTTATTATCAATTACTCTTAATTTATGGTATATTTGGAGCAAATTAGTCAATCAAATTAAAAAGGAACTATCATATTCACTTTCATAAATAAATATTGGAAGAGAGTAGTAATTAAATGTTCAGTAATTTAAATGTCACCATTCTCATTTAATTATTGTTAGATAGAATTCTTGGACAATTTGCATTCTTAATAGATTTAGACAGATCAACAGAGTATGCCAGGTAATCTTCAATTGATTATAAATTCCTTATTATTAATTTGACCTACTCCATCTATTGAGGAAAAATAAAATCCTCAGAAAATTCTTCTATTAACCAAGTATAAAAAAAACTTCCACATTTTATTTTAAAAAGGATAAAATTATGTTGAAAAGAGTCATTGAAAGTCATTTCAAATAAAATTCTTGAATTCAAAATATGTGTTTATCGGCAAAAGTGATCATTTGTTTCGCTCATAAATTATCAAATCATAAAACGAGTTAAGATTTGGTCAAAACACTGAAATGATCTGAAAACTATCAGGAATTCATTTTCACTATTTTTCAAATAAATTTTGTTTACATTTTAATCATAATTTGTAGTTTAATAATCAATACAATTATTTGAGGGCTATTTTGAGAGTCAAATATTTAATTACTAATCAAATACAAGTAAATCAGTATATCAAGTTTATTTATTTATTATGTTTAAAGAAGAAGAATAAAATGTGCTTGTTAAAGATTGAAAAATTTTATCAGAGATATTTGTATTTGTTTAGGAAAGGTTTTTGAATATTAATGAATTTCTATATTTTTTACTTCAAATATACAGATCAGTAATGATATGAATAATTGTGTCATTCGTTTGATTATTATTTTTCGGATAATATCTCTATTTTGTTGTATTTTCTCATTTAATTGTGAAAAATGTAACGCAATCACAAACTTTGAGTTGTCTTTGAGAACAAAACCAAGAATTCGGTCATTTTTGCCGTCAATTCTGTGATAACAATGAAATTGAAGTCATTTGTGATTATATTTGCATTAAGTTATTATTTCAATACATTTAATACAATATAAATATTTTTCATTAAAAGTAATAAATTGAGTCAATATTAGAATAGTTCGCAAAAAATCTTATTATTTGTATGTTTTTTAGTAATTATTTCGAAATAATTGACAAAATAGATTTTAATCAAAATTCCTAAGTCCAGGTTAATAGCATTTATACAATTTGTACAATTTCTGAGTCCATTCTTTAATTTAATCCCCAATTAAATCAAGATATCTTTCAATTTTAAACTCTTTTAACTCAAATTCAAAGGAAAAGTGTTCTAATTTTATCACAATTATTGATAGATAAAGTAATTGATACTATTTTAGTAAAAACTATAACATTTTATACTAATTGTATTACTTCTTACAGTTTTTTTTTATTGAATTCAATCATAAAATACAAAATTCTTTGAATATAACTGATTGTCCGGTAAATCGGACATTGACTGACTGTTTGCCACTTATTATGATTTGACGTAAATTTCTTTTGAGATTTTTTTTCAAACGATTCAAAGAAAAAAATGATTTATTAAAAGTTATAATTCATTGAACTACAGTTACAGTTAATTATCGCAAGACTCGAGTTCAGACCCAAAATTAAATGCCATAAACGAGTGAATCCCAATTTAAATCCCATTTCAAGTATCGTTTAAAGACTTTATTAAAATTTTAATAAAGTTCAATGTTTTGCTATTATTAAACGTTATGTCAATTCCTTGCCATAAAAGCCACCTTTCATTTAATGTCGAATAATAATCACCAATAAATCAGACCTTTCCCTTAGGGCTGAGATTTAAAAACACATTCAAAAAAATCCATGAATAGCTGTTTTTGACAGTCTATTGATCTTTTTGGTAATCAATTCTTTTATATTTGAATTTGGAATACAAGCGATGGCCTCAAGAATGAGAGTATGGGACAGACATATCACTGGCCCTCAATTCGATTTATGAACTGATGTTATCGGATAAACGAGAGAATCCTTACTTAAAATAGCATCTCTGAGACAGTTATGGTCATAATAGAGCTGTTTTGTACTAATTTTGTTTGGGCTCACACTCTTCCAAACAAGTGCTCTATTTTAAGCCATAGTTTTATAGGCCATACCTTCTTAATTGAAATTCTGTTATATTCATTAAATTATGATTATTAGAAAAGGGTGAGCGATAGAGGGATTGTAATATTGGTTTTTTCAAAAGTTGGTATTTACTTAAGAAGTGTATCATTACTTAAAACTCGAGTAAAAGCGATCCAACCGTTGAGTGAAAACGAAGCCGAATGTAAACCTATTGTGAGCCGAATCTCGTTCTCTGTTTGTGTTCCACTTTCAGGTCTGAAACTCTTTACCACTTCAGCCATACCTGACATTTGATCATCCAATAGAGCCTCGACTTAACGGCCGATCCGTATATAAGGAGCGACTATTTATTAGTGAAAGTTATTCAACTCTCAAATCAATTCAAGAACGGAGACTGACTTCTCTTTACAATACTTTAAAAAGTTTTTAAATTCTCTGACTCTGTGTTCAAACGAATTACATATTTACAAATCAACTAAAATGATCAGAGTAAGTGTCACTTATTGTGATTTATTGTCTCATAAATAATTATAATTTATAAGACATTATAAGCACTGAATTAACTCTATTATTGTTGTTATTCTTGTTTCTAATATTTTATACTTCAATCGTTTTCTTCTATTTTGAGAATTAATTTGAATAAAATTTTTATAATTTTCTATTAGTTATTAAAAGTAGAAAAAAATTATATTTATTGACTGCTATAAGCTATTGAACTGATTTTCAGATTGAATTTTTATATTCTGTTGAAAAGTGTTAATTTACTCAATACTGAATACTTCCTGAATTTCTCATTCATTTGACTTTTATTTAAAATTTAATTCTTTTTGAAACCCATTCGAGAGATTGAGAATCAAAAGTATGTTAAGAATGAAATTCGCGATTATTTGTTGTTTTTATTACTTCATTAAACATTACTTTCAATAGATTTCTGCTTTCATTCAAATTTTATTCCATTTTTTGCTAAACAATGGGAGAAATAATTATTCAATTTTTCAATTCATTGAACAATAGATAGCAGTTCTCACACTTTTTGCTTTGGGATGCAATGCAAGCGGTTATGGGGGATCTTCAGGGGGTCTCAGTGGAAGTCTCTCAGGATATGGTGGTCTCGACGGTGCCATCCAAACAAGAAGGACAGTTGAACTTAAGCAACCTCTGGGTCTTTCAGGAGGATATGGTCATGGACAGGACTACTCCCAGCCCCAGATAATTGAAGTGAACCCCGATCATGTCCCAGTCCAAGTACATTTCAGAACTGCATCCAGTAGAGTTAATGTACAGCAAAGTCATCACCCCGGGGCTCCCGCCCAGGTTGAGCATGCTTCTTTCCAGGATGAGCCACACCGTGTTGTTCATGAAGTGGTTAAGCCTGTGATCCAAGAAGTTCGAGAAATCATTCAACCCTACAGAAGAGTCACCCAAGAGATCCGACCTGTCATTGAAGAAGTCCAAACCATTGTCCACAAAGGAGAGGGTCGTCGTTCACAGGGAGGATATGGTGGCGCTCAGGGATTTAAGTCTGGCGGTGGATACGCTGGAAGTCTTGGCGGCGGCAATGGCTACAAAGCTGGTGCTAAAGCCAAAGCTCGCGCCGCGGCATAAGTTTTGTACGAATAGTTTAACCGATATTTTCTAGTTTTTCATATATTTTTTGTGCAAATAATCCAAAAAAATTAACTCAAACTTCAAAACCACCACATTTTCATTGAAATTAATAATTCCTTTGACACAGAATCTCATTTTCCTATATTTTATTTCTCAAAACTCACATCAAATCATTATTTTGTTATTATTTGTGTTAAATGTTTATAAAATAAAATTATTTTTCGTTAACAAAAGGCATTACTTTTTCCTATTATTTAATCAAAATTTAAATCAAATATAAAATAATAATTAGATTTTAGAAGTTTTCTAATCATAATTATTGATGTATCGTATTATTAGATATCAATACCACCACAAATATCATGATAATTATTTAGCAAAAATAGTTTTTTATCGGCATTGAAAGTAATATTTCATGTAAACTGATTCTGATAACTTTATTTTTGATCCATGAAACTGATCAAAAACCATATATTAATTGACTAAATATAGATTTGTATTGTAATGAAACTCAGAATAAATTAATTAAACGTTTTGTTAAAATCTTTTATTGAGATAAGAGTTTTGTCTGAATCTGAGACTCGAAATCTGGTTTAACTTTAAGTTATTACAATTAATTGTTTCTATTTTAAACATAAACTAATTTGAATCAAATTATAGAACATTTTTTCTCAAAACACTTGAATGAAGAAAAATAACATCTTTTTCGCTCTTAAAAACAGGAAATCTTTTTTATATCAACACTTCATAAATAGGAGAGAAGGAGAGGGAGAGGGAGAGGGAGAGGGAGAGAGAGAGAGAGAGAGAGAGAGAGAGAGA
>JAQIXD010001875.1:0-12692 GCA_034699985.1 Minunthozetes semirufus | reverse complement strand
TTGATTACAACTGATATCCGAGTATTCAAGACATGAACTCGAATTTGGATCAACTAATCGACTAAAATTAAATCTGAGTTATGACTACATGATTTGCAAATCGATTGTACTGACTATGACTTCATTAGTTAATAGCGAAGAACAGTCACACATCAATACAAATTATAAATAAAGGAAAATATAGCAAAACTACGACAATAATTGTCACTACAATCAAAATCAAAGATCAATACAACCATTAGTGTTGATAGCAATTCAACGGACAATAGAACGCGAAACATACTTTTTGGCGGGATTTTTCTGGTAATTGCCAGCATATTTAGAGGGATGTCCCACCAATTCGGTTATTTCGGGCACCAATGAGGCAAACACAGCCTGCAAGGGTTAAAGGTCGAGGTTTGGGTGGACAGGAGAGTGGTTGACGTGAAGGAGAATTGAGGACAACAACGGGACGGCAGAGGAGTATTGCACCGACCATTGAAAGCGCGACACGAATTACCAAATTCACGATTATTTAGAATATTATCAGTTAATTGAGTTAAGCATCAAATTAGACATAATTGCAATGAAAAGAAGAAAAGAGAAAGAAATACACAATTAGTAGAGAACTGACCCCCAAAACTGGCAATTACATAGTTTAGTGATTTATTGGTCATTTCGGGTAATTGTGGTAATTCTGGGATTTATTGGAATTGAAGGAATTGTAGGAATTGTGGATTTGTAGGAATGGTTGGTCATCTCAAGGAATAAGGACTATCGAGGGTCGATTCGGGAGCAAAACTGATAATTGGGTTCGCATTCAAAATAAATTGAGAGACATTTTGGACAAAAATTAAAGCAAAAAACTCAAAGGAAACTAAATGAACTTGATAATTGATAATTAATTTCAATCATATATCACGTGCAGCTTTTGCACTGCTTTTGCACTTCGGTCTCGCACTGGTAGCACTGGTGACACGGGTAGCACCACTAACACAATCGATATCACTATTACTATACAATCTATATCTATGTATATCTATATTACAATTAAAATGACAAAGAATTTGGACTCAATTATAGGTTTTGAGTCAAATGCAGACAATGAGACACAGGAGTGTATCTCATATGTGACACTAATGATCACCTTTTTCCTGGAAAACGCTTTAATTCGCCACAATATTTAGGACGGGATCGTCCGACTAAGTCTAAAATTTCGGGTATACAAGAGGCAAAGATTACCTGTGAAATGAAAGGGAGATAACAAAGTAAGAGGTCTTAAAAACAATTTAGTTTTGACGACATTTGATCGAAAGCTCGCAATTAAATCAACCATTTATTAGACATTCAACTAATAGTATACGAAATCAAACAAAATGTAATTAATTGTAATGAAATGCAAATGCAATCAATAATTGAGGAAATCATAAAATCATTTGAATTTCGATCTCAACAGAGAAGAGACTCAACTGAGAGGACTGCATAACAGTGATAGTGATAATCACTTATAGAGCATATCCTCTCTGAGAATAACCAAATCAAATGAAAAACAAATAGAGAGAGAAAACGATTCAATTCTATTGAATGTTTGACAACAAGACATACATGAGTGACGTTAAGTCATATAATTAGCGGAATTGTCGGACATTCGACACAGATATGAGACAAAGCACGTGACAGAGAGAAAGCTGCACGAGTATAGAGATCCACATTTTAGAGTATAGAGAGACTCAAATGGCTCACAGATTCATGACTTTGGGAACGGAGTAATGATAAAAATCTATTGAGAATTCAATCAAATTAAAACTGTTGATAGGGATCGCTGGGGGCCTCCCGTAGAGTCAATGGCAGGGATTGGAACGTATTTGTTTGAGTACTTACCAAACCAACTAAAATAAAAAGTACTATAAATGTACGGCCAAGAGTTGTCGTACAGTGAATGTCTCCGTAACCAACCTATCAATACAACGATACAGCAATTCATTCAACAATTAAACGTAATTTCAATTTCAGTCATATTTATTAGCATTTAATAGCATTGCAGGCATTGATTCGCTCAGAATCACTTTCAATGGCTTTCATATCAAATATATTCATTTTTATTACTATTGAGTGAATTAACGCAATTCTCTGACTTTTTATTTAAATAATTCTATAATTATAGAGAAAATCAGGAATTTTTCAATTATACCAAAATTTGTTTCTAAAAATATGTTAGAAATCAGAGAAACAATTATTGAATAAATTCTTTTCTATTTCTATAATAATTTGTTTCATTACAAAAATTAAATGATTTTTTTGCTTCAATATTGATGTAAAGCCAATAGAATCGATAGATATTCTGAATATGCTTTTTGTGTAATTCAATGATAGATAACTATTAAGAGCACTAATATTCTTGTATTGCAATATTGAATGCATTTCGCTTTCATTAGAATATTATATAAATATTATTGATATTTGATATGACATCAAATGGCAGTCAAATGACTATTATTGTCATTAATTGCTCGGAAGAGTCATTATATTGTGAGAAAAAATGTGACTCACAGTAGACATGGTTACGATTAGAAAGTAAACGCATTCCCAGTAGGATATCGGGTGTCCGTTCTTAAACTCGAGCGGATCCCCAGAATTTTCGAGCTATTGATACATAAGTGAATAAATTTTTTCTTTAATTAGAATTTATCAAATTATTTGATTATATACCAAATGGATGAGTCCGGCGGCTGTGAGCCATACCGATACTACGATCGATACCAACTGCGCCAAACGGATGGACGAAGAAGTTTTCAATACATTTAAATATTGTAATATATCGGGAAAAGACATGAGTCGTAGTGCACGCAAAAATCGTAAACCTTTTGATCAGATAATTCATTAATGAAATGGTATTGAAGTAATCAATGAGTGAATGACGTACCGATCCAAGTCCTGTCTAAGTAAATGGACACAAAAGATGGAGGAATCGTAAAATAGTCGACAAATGAATACAACTCTAACATAAACCACAGCTTATCGGAAGCGGCGATAAACTAAAAACAAGAATTGTTTCACTAAAAAATTCAATAGTTGTGTCTCTAATATATTACTCGAATAAAAAAATAGACCATAAAAAAGATATTGAGGGCCAGATCGACCTGTTGGGTGGCGTTGTCGTTCCATTTCTGGCATTTCTCAACGCTATCACTGTATCGGATTAAAGTCATTTAGTTTTAATTTAAAGTTTTATTTAAATAAAGTTTAATTAAAGTATAGTAGAATAGCATACCCCTGTCCTGCAGGTCCCGTACTGTTAGTGGATTAATGAAATGTAAAACAAGGACAGTTAGTTTACGAATATTTTTTGCGAAAAAAAAAGTGTTATAATTAATGCACTGAATATTGTGAAGCAAATAATTTTGAATTTCATAAACACTTGAAAAACAAATTTATTTTGAAAAATGATTATCGATTTTAAGTGAAATAACAAACAGATTGTATGCAAACCTGGAGGCGTCGATGAAGTATATCACTAGCGATGCAATGGATAGAAGAAAGACGAGGACCACCTTTAAGTGAAATATTTCTTTAAATTTATGGCAAAATTGGTATAAATTTTTCAAAAATAAATTATTATAACCGAAAAACCAATAAAGAGTTTAAAAGGAAAAGTCTTACAAGAATTCTTCCTGTCGTTGATTGACCGGATATTAGTTCTCCGGCCCAGTCCTTAGCTTCTGTCATCCATCCCAAGTCTTTGTTTAGCGGCATTTCGGGTGGAATATTGGCTTTGATGTCTTTAACCTGAAGGTTGGACTGCGCTGCCTTATTAGCCTTACTATTTGGAGCATTTGACTGATTGTTAGAGGAACCGCCCGAACACAAGAATTCGATCAATCGGTAAATCAATACAATAAAAATGCCTGAATAGACATATAATGGCATCAGTTGAATGAAAATTCAAATTTTAATTCTATAATAAAAGACATACCACAGAGTAGTGTGAATATACTGGACAATAGGAAGGCCCACCACTTTCGATCCTCCAGACATTTCTCATCTTCAGGCGAGAGAGTGGCCTTAACAGTATCCGGTAATGGATATCCGGAATAGACTGCATTTTGGTTGACCGCAAACAGCATTTTGACTGAAATATTATTGGAAACCCATTACATGATGTAAAATATCGAACAGAATTGTAGAGCTCTTCACAAAACTGATCGACAATTTTGATTCAAAAGCTAATGAACGCGAAAATGACTTTTAATATGATTTGAATCTTAATTAGTATCACAAGTGGTAGTAATGAGACAGTTGGGTGTCTTCTTATATGTCATTAGCAATGAGTTGAGTGTGAATATGGCGGGCATTCGACACAAGAAATGTTCATTAAGTCAAACAACCTTTGATTGAGTTGTTGTTAACCGAAATATCACGAAATGTTCATAACTGGTGAAGAGTTCGACATAATTATAGGATTACATTATATTATCATTATTTTGGTCTTCAATTTATTGATCAGAACATTGAAAGTCGAGTCGAGTGCTTACTGTTGTTGAAACGGTTGCTCTGTTGACGGAATTGCGATTCTATGCCATTCTGTGCGCTCAACCACTGAACCACTGCTGCACTCGACTATCGTTTTGGTTCTATCAAAACACAGAATATCTGTCTTATGGTTCGCACTCTTTTTCGTCAATTCTTCTCTCAAGAATAGGGTTGTGTTTCACAGCTTTTATTGATCTAAAAGTAATACAGAGTTTAGAAGCGCTTCAATAATATCCTCTCATATGGTTTGCTCTGAAATATTTCAACCAAAAGACTAACAAATGTTTATCCCTTTGTTTTAAACTATTGGACGAAACAAATCGGAAAAAAGTGAAACACAAATGAAATAATAAAATAGCGGTTATTGTGATAAACAGGAAAAAGGGTTTCTAAAAGATATATCGTTAGAGTTGGAGACTGAGCTCAAACTGTTTGGGAGCTCTACATAGATATACCCATAGAGTGAGAGCGCATATGCATTGAAGGTTTGCCTCAATAGACATCACATCACTTGTTTGATGCAGAAAATCAATATAACATAACATTGCTTTCAATTCTTAACACAAATCAAGAATTACTTTCTTTTAATATTTCATTCGATATAATCCAAGACAACAACAAATTAGAAGACATTTAATAGAAAAATTCAATTATAAAAAAGACCTCAAAAGCAAACAAAACTCAAAAAATCAAAACAACTCAAAGAAAAACAGAACTAAAATTACTGTAAAAACGATTGATTGAAAAGAAACTCAAATGAAAAGAATGGTAACAAAAATAGTTTTATCTCTTTTTCTGAGATATATTGGAGGCATTGGAAGCATCGCACAGACATTTAGTACATAGTATTCGGTATATAGTATTGAATCGAGTATTAAATCGCAAAAACCATTCGTTTGTTTCAATCGTTTGAGGAATTGTTTGAAAAAGAATTATCCGACAACTTTTCAAATGATTCTTATATTTCATACAATTGTATTGATATTTATTTTTAGTTTCAAAATACGAATAAATATATAAAAATCGATAGAAAAAGATTATAATATGAAAAGCAATCTTTCAATTGATTTATTGCATATAAACAACTAATTATCATAAATACCAAGAGAATTGTTTATTTGAATTATTCAAAATTAATGCAAAATTCAAATCAATATAATTTGCAGAATAAGAGAAGAATAAGCGCTTTCTTTAAACCAAAAGATAATTTCTTAAAATTTATTACAAATTAATGTTTAATTAAATAAATATTTATTTTTTTAAAAAACTCAATAATTATCAAACTTTAAGTCATTTAGAAATTAGTGCTAAAAATAAGCGAAAAATAGCGACACTTAAACACATTTTGTGTAAATCAGGTTTTACTGCAAAACTTCTAATTAAAGGCTATTTTCTGATTGATTGGGAATCAAAGCATCCCTTCATTGCATTCATTGATTCAATCAATTCATTCAAAGGTATAATTTCTCAATCGATTCACAAACAAATTATAATTTGATTTAAAGGCAATTTCTTACCATTTTTGAGTTGATTAAACCATTTTCATCATTTCTTACATAACATTAGTTAATTGAAACAAATATTGTTGACATTCAATAGAATTTTCAGATCAGATCACAAATATTCTGCTCTTCTTCAACAAAATCAATAAATATATGGAAGAAAATCGAGTTTTACACTCAAAAACTCAACCAAATCGACAATAATCTCTTCGTCTGTACAAAAATTATGTCTAATTTCATAACTGTTTTAACACCAAAAGAGTTATACCTAATTCCAATCTCAATATTTCAGACTTATCAGGATCACTATTACGCAGAAATCAATTGCATATAAATTAAACTTTAGCTGATATAGTCTAAAATAATAGCATTCAATTCATTCAATTAAGGCATCATTTATTTCTATTGCTTTGAAGAGCCAATGGATCTGTTTTCTAAAGAATCGAATGCAAGAGAATCTGAGAAGTGATGCTCAGAACGACATCTGAAGAGTTCACAGAATTTCATTATCTTCTGCTTTTGAAACGAAATTCTTGGAATATTTTTACTTAAAATAAACGCTTTTTAAAGAAAATAATAAATTATAAGTTCGACCAAAAAATATGGTAAATGAGATCTAGATTGAGGACAGACTCTATAGTCGAGTATCTTATGTTTTGCTTTACATTTAATAAATTTCAATTTTTTTCGATTTTATATAATTTTGAGATTTGACTCAATTTTTAAATATTTGTTAAAATTTGATTAAATTATTAATTAAATGTTTTTAATTTTTATTAAATGCAAATAAAGAAATCGTAAATTTATTCAGAATAGTTTGTAGATTATCTTTAATAAAAGATTGACTTTTCAATTTTCAAAAATTTATTTTTTTTGAAGACTCATTAAACAATTCTTAGAAAAGTTGATACAATGTATACATCGAACAATAGTTTCTATGAACTCATCATTTGGTTCTATTCTGTGAGTAAATTAACCGGAAAGTAGTGATAAAAATATTTGATTCAATTCTTGGAAAACTATCGATCAATCAATCAATTCTCCGAATTCTTAGATATAAAGACTTTGTTATAAAGTTATCCAAAAAAGATGAAATTGTTTCCGTAGTATTAACTTTAATACTTGAATAATAAGTTAACGTATGTCAAAATAGGTGATCATTCTCACCTTATTCTCACCTTATTCTCACCTTATTCTCACTGTGTTTGTCGTTAATTAATTGAATTTTTTTTAAAATGATCGCATTTTGATTTTGGGTTCTGTTTAGGGCTTTGATTCGTTTGGTAACGATGTTTGTGAAGAGCGCTTTCATTAAAAGCCTTTGTATTTTGAATTCACGTTTTATTGCCGTTTATTTTCAATAATAAACACTTTCTTCACATTATTTAACTTTAATTAATTAATTCTGATTCAAAACACTCGAAGAATATGTCGATCGGAGTTCCAATTAAAGTACTTCACGAGGCTGAGGGTCATATAATCACATGTGAGACCAATACCGGCGAAGTATATCGTGGAAAGCTATTGGAAGCCGAAGACAATATGAATTGTCAAATGGCAAACATTACGGTCACCACAAGAGATGGTCGCGTCTCTCAACTCGAAAATGTTTTCATCAGAGGATCTAAAATAAGATTTCTAATACTTCCGGATATGTTAAAGAACGCCCCAATGTTTAAAAAGGTTGGCGTCAAAGGCACTCAACAACAGGCCGGGAGAGGAAAGTCAGCTATACTACGAGCACAGGGTATGTCACTAATCATAACTCTTCGGTATGAATGATGTGATTAATCTATTGTTTACTACAGTTGCGAGAGGCAGAGGTCGGGCCAGAGCTATGATCACAAGAAGGGGTCGATAAGTGTATTGATTTCGTGTCGTATTCTTCACATCAAAAGCCATTCTTATAAATAATGAATGAATTCTTCGATTATTTAATTAAAATAATTACGAATTCAATTAAAATCAATAAATATTTCATTTTTTAATAAATTTATAAAAATGTGTTTAAATTAATAATAATTAGTATTAAAGCAATGAATTCCTGAATGTCTTTGAATATCAATAAAACATTATTTTATATTATATTAAATGAAATTACAATCAATCGATCGATCGATTCAATGCTTTAATAAAATTATCACAAAATTCATTGAAATATAATATAATTATTATTATTATTATTATTCCCTAAAAATTCCATTATTTAAACATTTGATTGGAAAATAAGAACCGAATTATAAATGTATTGAAAAAAGTATTACTTTTTAATTAACTTTTAATCTGTTGCTGAATATGTTGTAAAAACTCGTAATAACTAAACGCCGATTCATTCCTGTCGTCGTACATGTATTGTAAAAACGCATACCGGAGTCGACTGTCCTCTCTATTAATAACAAATATATTAATCAATTATTTAAAATGAATGTCAAACAAGAGATTAGTTCCAAACAAACCTAAGAATATGAAAGTTTGGCTGAAATGGTCGCTCATCTATCAGACTATGAATGAAACTATGGATCCGTTTTGAAGTCATGTTCTCCAAAAGTGGTAACCGAACGATAGAGAGTTCACCAGAAGAGTTGTCACCATTGGTTTGTACCCGATTTATGTGATTACTAGAGATGTGATTATTTTGAGTGAGATCTCCCTCGTCTGGAATGAGCGCCCATTGCGTCACATTTAGGACTTCTGCCAACCACTGCGGATGAACTGATTTGCAGATATACACAAAGATATTGTCGTAAGTGTCCAACAAATAGACTCCGTTTCGTTCAATGTTGGCGAACGACAACTGGACGGGTAGGGGACGATCCGTCTCAGTTATAAAACTATTATGAATTGGGTATAGATTGGGATAAATGAAAAGCATTAGTTGTTTGAGTGGAAGGCATTTGATTCTTTCCATCGCAAACACTCTTTCATCGATTCGCGTCGATATCCCGACTCTGAATGCCGTCTAATCGGATAAAATGTGTTCAATAAAGAGGTATTGTATTTCAGATGTAATTCTTACGTGTTTTATGAGCGCCAATACATAGAGAGGCATAAGACGAGTGGCGTTTGATGTGAGGAGTGCTCCTCCGACTGCACTTGAGTTCAAAGTTCGATAAGTGTTTAATATGTCGATCACTGAATTGATGAGCGCTTCTCTGGCGTCTGTTATGGTAGAGGTTAGGCTTCTGTCGACAGCCATTTTCGAAATCAATCCAATAATCGCCTCCTGATCTGCAGAATGTATTATATCTGACAAAATGGTCACCACTGGAAGTGATAACGTATGGACTCTAATACGTCTCTCTCCGCTCGAAGAAGTATAAAGAATTGCGGATTGAAAGCAAACATTTGTGTAGTCTTTGAGGTCTTCGTCGATACTTATTTGCATTCCATAACCAGAGTCAGGATTGACATTCGGAAGGGCCAACAGATCAGTTGAACTAATCATAAGTTTATAAAAATTAATAAATTATTCAAAAATAGTATAAAAATTTAATATAAATAATTACCGAACGAAAAAGTTTCCGTGAAATGTATGGATGGATAGACCTCGAGTACAACGCATTCGCATAACAGCCTCGAAACCAATATTCCTCTGCAGGTAATGATTCATATCCTTCTCAAATCTGGTCAATAATGAAGTGGAGGCACTTCCGCCGTAATAGTAAATAGATCCGCCGCTAAACTTAGAAACAGATCCAACTGTTGCCAAATCGGAGTAAGAGGCGGACAAATCAAACAAATCGACAGCTATTTGATGCTCAGAACACTCTAAGGCCAACTTCTTGTAGAAATCAGTTCCAGGATTAAGAAGAGGTGTCACAGAATTTAAATTATTTGTATTCGATGTTCGCTTATTGGGATCCTCTCTATTAGTCAGGACTGAGCCGTCCGTTGGATTTCCAACATTAGGAAGAGTGGACTGAATTAGAGTTATGCGACCCCCCAATGATGACAGCACTTTGTAGGCAACGTTTAGAGCCGGACCTAATGCAGAGCCCGTATCGAAAACCTGATCGTTTGGATTATCCAATGGAAAAGTGGGCAGAATTTCAGTTAAAAATTCTTCGATTTGAGACCTCTTTGATTGTAAATTAACTAAAAGATTGTCATAATTCGGAAGAAATACATCTGAAAAACAAATTATCATTAGTTCTAGAAATTGGAATCAATTGATTGAGGAATACCCTGAATGTCAG
This sequence comes from Minunthozetes semirufus, assembly GCA_034699985.1. Lineage (NCBI taxonomy): Eukaryota > Metazoa > Arthropoda > Arachnida > Sarcoptiformes > Punctoribatidae > Minunthozetes > Minunthozetes semirufus. The sequence continues at coordinate 2,485 of JAQIXD010001875.1, read as the reverse complement.
GCATTACTAAATGAATGGGCTGTTTGTCCCCCAAATTGAAAAAATGAAGTCTAGAGTCGAAAGCAATGAAACCGATCAAAGTTCTCGAATCTCCCGGTATTTTATCGATAGAGTTGAGCAGCGCTTTGGCCAGACATGGGATATAACCAATTTGTGTGGAGTGTCGGCTGCAGTCAAACACAAAAAGATAAGCCGCGGGTTGTGGAGGGCGTACCATATATTCAACAGAAGCTATGTATTCAATTGAGCCGTAGTTTAACTCTGGTCTCGACGTGCAGTCAATCATTTGTCTCGTATTGTAATCGTAGAGAAATTCTTCCGGAACTGAAACAAGACATCAAATTATAGAGAATAAGACAATTAATTATTAATTTTAAGATTACTTTCGTTAATTCTAAGGCAAAGATTGCACTGCCATCTCCTCTGGTCTATGAGACGTACGTATGGATTGATATAAGTGCGACACGACCTGCACCTCACGATAGGACTGTCCTGTATTACTGGTATATTCTGCTTAAGAGATAGACTTCATATAAGTACTCAAATCAAACATTCAGTCAAATCTATGAACTCTTACGGGATCTGATTTAAACGGATGAATGAGAATACCAAAGGGGAGGCGAGCCTTTTGAAGGAGTGACGCCGAATCGGGTACTTTGGTCAGAGTCGACCGCATTATCTCTTTCGTGCAGTTAATATCCCAACCGTTTTGAGACTCCGATGTCTTCTGTCTTTCATTGATTACAGATTTGGTTCGAATGTCTTTTTCTGTCATTAAATTAACGCTTTCCTGAGACCACATTTGATTCCAGGTCTGATACACAGACATTGACGCCATGTTTGCCGACAATTGGTCCACATTCTGACTATATCCGGTCCCGTTGTATACCGGTTGGGGTGGACTCTGAATCGGCTGATTAGAAATCATGGGATTATTGAAGGTTTGCATCGGAGGTCGCATTGGAGTATATTTAGACATATTTTGGTGACCAGTCTAAGAGTTAACAAACAAACTCATCGTTTATATAATACAATAAAAACCACTTAAATACTCATTTCATATAAACTCAATAAAAAGAAGATTAAATTAAAAGTAAATAAAATATAAAATTATTTTTTAAATGAAATCAATTATTATTTGATTTAAAAGAAGTGAAAACACAAAATATAATCGATATTACAATTGAGTTGATTTGTGTTAAACTTAATGATAGTATAAATTAAAACAACTGTACAAACGATATGACGTCGATTCAGACAAATCATTGGTTCACTCATACATTGAGTACGGTTTCAGAATTGGGTTAAAAGTTTGAGCAATGTATACAAACTCCAGGATATATTTTTTCATGAATCATGAAAAAAATTCATGATCTTAATACTTTTCTTATTCACCTTTAATCAAAGAGTTGCCACAACCATATGGTTTTCCAAATATTTATAAGATGTTCAAATTTGTGTCTCAATTAGTTTTAGGCTTACGTGGTCTTTATGAGTGCAAAGAGGAAAAGACCTTGTTTAATATTCTCTAATATTCTCTAATAATGTCACATTCATTGATCTAAATTCATTGATTGAACAAATCAGTTATATTTCGGTTTTTTCCAAATAATTTTTGTTATAAAATGTGAGGAATTGTATTAATTTTTGAAATATTAGAGACTTTCAAATATTTATTCAAATTTAATATAATTATTGATTTATTTCATTCATTTAAAAGTTGATGTGAAACGTCCACTGATAGTGATATCTGATTTGATAAATTTGATAAGTCTTTGATAAGATAATTATATTTTAGTTGGGATTAAATACAATTAGAAGAGAAACTCTTGCATTACTTTTGCAAATAAGTCTAGAAAAATGATACATCGAGCTCTAAAATAAATATTTATCTCGATGTTTTTGTAATAAGCTTGTAACTTTTTGAAATGCGTGAAATAAATTGAATTCAATAAATTGCACTCAATTTTGCAAACATTTTCATTGGATGTAATAAAATTTAAATCAAAAGAATTGACATCATGTAAATTACATGTAATCTATTTCTTCTAAAATAAATTCTTTAATTATTTATTTTGTTTAATAAGAAAACTATTGAAAAGAAATGCTTAAAATTATAAGAGTTCACTCAAACACGAATTTGATGTCAAACTGATTCAGTTCCTTATATTGGATCACAAAAGGAAATAATTTGAATTACTTTAGTAACTAAAACATCAAACAAAAGTCCTGACATTTTTAATTTGTTTATCATTGCCTAAGTTAGGAAGTTTCCTAACTCTTCCTAAAGTATATAAGTTAATTGAGCTCATCCTCTCACTATTTGATAATAATTATCGATTTATTTCTTGACTTAAAAATAAATAAGAATAAGAAATAAAACATTAAAAGTTATAACTTATAACCAGTTAAGACCATATAACCCAGGCATAGCCAAGGGGGGTTTAGCCTAAAACCCCCCTGAGTCGGAAAAATCCTGAAATAC
>JAQIXD010001874.1:0-12700 GCA_034699985.1 Minunthozetes semirufus | reverse complement strand
CGCCAAAACCTAACCCTTTGCTATAAAAGGAGAGCCCACTCTTCACCAAAACGTCAGTCTTTTTACACTCGTCTTAAGCGAAACTCTGTTCAACAAACGCTTAGTTTGCAATAAAGTCTTTTTTGTTAACTATTGTCTGAATTCATTGTCTTTTGACCGACTCTGACCGGTATTTACCGAATCAGAGCATAGAATAACGTTTATCTGTTAGACAACAACGACTGCCGTCTGATATCTTAGTCTTTTATCAGTCATTTTGACCGATAAACGACTCATTAAGCGATTAGACGTTAAACTCTATTGTAATCACTGCCCGAAGTCCACGACTGGCCAGTAGTGACCGCAACAATATATGATTCATTTCTTGGTATTGAGCCACTAAACCAAGAAAAAGTATAACAAAACATCCCATACATAAAATTGTGGACAAAATTCTTGGTTGAGATAACATATAGTTTCCGTCGCACAACAAAGATCTCATCCATGGTTTGGGAACAGCAGCCGATGCCATATATCTGATACCATTGATAAGTAATGTAAGTCTAATGAATGACAATAAGTATAACCTCTTCTTCGATAGAAACCCATTGCGATACTCTTCATATGTTGAGATAATTAGGAGGTATTTGAGGACAAATACTTCTATATTTTTGAGTGCAATACTTTCGTGTCTTTCCTTTTGAATAAAATTACTGAATCTTTGCTTAACTCTAATACTTTGTGAAACATTCCTGAATCTAGTCTTCGATGTATTACTCATTTTATCAATCAGTTAATTAAGCCGAAATTGATCATGCAAAAAATATTTGAATTCCAATTATTAAATCTAATGTTTAGAACTCTTGGCTTATTCGTTAAGTTACTCGACAATAGAATTAATGATTAAATTGGAAGTCTGAATTATCGTGATCAATATTCGTTTCATTTAAAAACAGCATTGAAGAAGTTTAAAAAAAATTTCCCATTAATTTCGTTTTAGAATATTATGGACTGAATTTATAATTAAAATCTCATATTAATCAAATAGCGTGCAAATCTCAATTTATCTTCTCATTTTTAGATATTATTTTATATAAACTAGAATTATTGATCTTGCTATTTTAATCATAAGCATTTAAATATGCGATCATAAAAGCCATTCTCGAATCAAATATACTTTTCATTTATTTAATTTTAAACATTGATTACTACGGCTGCTCATAGACCTTACTCATTGATATTCTCATATTTATCTAAAATGTTTTAATCCATGATTAATGATTAATGATCAAGGGTATTTATATTTTAGACTATTTTTTCTTGAATTTTAAATATAATTCAAAAATCAGTAATAATATGGAAATGATGTTTCCCGAAAAATGTATGAGGAATACTCCTCTTAACAATTCTTTTATCTTGATAACTCTATGTTTAGTTTGTTGACCATGCACATGTATCTCTTGTCCAAAAGAACCATCCGTTGGGTTATTCTTTTGTCGAACTCTTCCAATCATTTCTTCCTTAATAACTTCCAAAGTTTTCATGTGATCATAGACTCCAGTCTCCAGACAATACATTAACCTGGATATATGAAAATTATTCTTTACCTACAAAATTATCAAGATAACTTAAATAAACTTACGATAAACCAATTTTCTCGTAATATCTGTGTTGTTTTGAAATGAAAAATGTTATATAATTTGGCGAATAGTTATCATTAGCGGTCACTAATCGGAACATCGGATTCATTCTTCTGGTAAATTCGGCCGCATATGTGTCCACAATTAGCACAGTCTCTCCTCTGTCCACTTCGATCAAAACCTGTTCATTTAATGTGAGTGTTCGCCAGTCATAAGCAATCATTTTCTTGATTTTCATTTCGAATATTTTCTCATATTTTTCTACTCTTGGTCTCAGTTTCAGGTATTCTTCAGGTTTGGTAGCCTTCAAGAAATAGAGCGACAGATTTCCCGCTACTGAGAGCTCCGGGTCTTCAATGATGTCCTCAATTGAATTGACGGCTAAATAGGACTTCGGATTAAAATATGTTTTGAGACAAAGACTGGAAAAACTTTTTGTTAATACAGTACTGAAAATAATCCAAATTATTGTTAAAATAATTAAAACATATTTTTTGCTGAATTTTCTTTCAAATTGTAATTCATTTTTCAGAATTGTTTCCAAACTTTGGAACTCATTAATCGATTTCTCAGTCAAAGACCGGAAGATATTTGTTATGATCTCAAAGACATCACTATTTTTGACACTTAATCTCTTCAAAAGTATTGAATATAAGGTATAGAATAATAGGACCAAAATCCAAACCTAGGAATGTATTAATAATTTGAATTCAAAAAGTATCAAGCTCAAAAATAACTTACAATTGGCTCAAATAGAGAGATGAATGGCATGTAAGCATGGTCACTTTTAGTTACATAGGTTGTTAGTATAGTAATCATATATTTTTCTTCAATTGGTATTTGCCTTCCAAAAGAAATACCATTTTCACCAAAAACATGACGGGATAAGATCAATGAATTATCATGGTGATTCGCTAATATTTTCTTTTTGAATAAAACTTTCAAAGATAGTCCACATAGTAAATGCTTAACGAATGACAAGTAGAAAGCAAAGAATTTAACCTAGCACAAAAGAGCGATATTTATATTAATAAAAGTTTCAAGAAACTAGATTACTTTTGTTGTATAGACAGTGAGTTCTGCGACACTTTTATTAGGATGACATTCATAATATTCATCCCAAGAATATTCTTCGTGTTTAATAAATCTTGTGAAAAACTGCTCAATATCATCAAGATTTTTAACTGACCCCATTAAAAAATAATGAGAGAAAATTACCAAGAAATATAATTCATTTTCATGTCTACTAAATAATAGATATTGGAAATCACTAGATTCTTACAGAATATAAATTGCTTGATGAATTATTAATCAATTGCGTACATGAATTTCTCTTTCAATTTGCTTAATTGAATTTTATTGGGTTTATTTTCTGAAAAAGTTACATTGATTATTTTTTAATAATTGATTTTTCAATCGATAAAATTTATATTAGTTTGTAAAATCCGTTTCTAAAGTAATCAAGTTAACATTCATTCATAAAACGGCATTGAATGAAATTGAAATTAATTAAGCATTTGTGTTTGATAAAAAAAAAAGTTCAAGTTTTATCTAGTTATATCAAAAATGGTAAAATGAGTTTCCTGGTGGATTTCCCAATGAAAATTTTTCTTAACTAGGGAATTTTCAGGGATTGAGATTATCATAGTGATTCCCTGTTCACTTGCACTCCCTTCTTTTGAAAATTTATTCCTATTCCCTCTCATTCCCTGCGGGAGGGAAGGATTGGGGGGTTCCCTGCGGGGTTAGGGATCGCTTTTCGACCTCTAGTTTGATGGTGGAAATAAAATTAGTCAAATTTGCATGTTAATATTTATTTTCATCACTACTTTTACAGGGAACGTATTGAATAACGGCATTTGTCAAGGTTAAAACTCATACAAATGTAGATAAAGAGACTTGTCATAAGACCATGGTCTATTTCATGGTCAAACATTTTTATTTTTGAATTTTTTTGAGTATTTGTACCGAAGTTTGAGTAAGTCCCGCCGACAGACCACATCAATTTCAGTCCTAAAGTCCAACTGTAGCCCCCGTTTCAGCCATTGGGACCCCTGAGTGGGCTGACCTAGACCAATCAAAGCTTTACTAATTTGCAGACAAATGAAACTGCAGTCAGGCTTTAATCGATGAGCACTTAATAGAAATGGGAGCGCCTTATCATACGAAGGGCTCGGCATTTGAATAAAGCAGAGTCTAGCAAGGTTCTTTTGGCACCATGTTAACTTAGGGATTGGCTCCTGATAATAGCGACCATAAAGAAACTGAACTCTATAATGGTTCGGGTCTATAGAGAATGCGATGTCCAGATTCTTCTTCACTTCGTGGGCCAAACGGACCTTCTCTCTGATGCCCACAATAGACGCCATAATCATTAGAGCATTGCAGTAGTATATGTAGGCCTCCAAACACCTAGGATTGATCTTGATAGCTTTCTTCGCGTAATAGATGGCTTCCAGTAAAGACAGTTTATACTGTTCTTTGTCTCTGTTCTTGTTTGTTGAATAAGCAAGGATAATTGAGGCCCACGACCGGCGCAATATGTAGTTGACATTCGTGGGCGACTGTTGGAGCGCCTCATGAATCTGCTGCAACAGTTTGTGCTTGTTTGTATCGAAATTGTCGATATCCTGATCCCATTTTCTCAGATCAATTACCATTATTGAGCACCTAGATTGTTTAGAAACACGACACCTAGTAACAATATTGGCTTTTGGAATAAAACTTCCAAGAATCAATTTGCTCAGAAAAATAAACAAGATTAGTTTTGATTACAGTTATGCGGTTATAAACTGCTTTGATTTATTTCTAGGAAGAGAGAAGTCTCCTTGAAAATTGTTATCTTGATCAAATTATCTGATATCTGTTTATAATGACATTGAAGTTTCAAATGTTAAATTGTCTCTTCTTTTTTATTTCAAAATGAGACTAATGTGACAAGTTAGTTTTTGAAAGTTCCTGCAATCTCACTGTACTAAAGATGGAAACCAATTTTATTGTGGACTTTACCTAGTAATAATTTCTAAAATATCTTTTTTGCAATTAGCTCAATGTGGTATCAAATTAAAGCAGTATTATTAATATATCAAGATATATTTTATCAAATTCAGAGAGTTATCCCTATAAAAATAATGACCATAGAAATAATTTCCATCTTTTGTAAATGACATTGAATGGCAAATATTCTTTCAGAGTTTTTAGGCCCATTTTTCTTGTCCAGGCCAATATTTACCATTAAATCCTAGATTCAAGGACTTATTTATTCAATGTTTAGCCTGGGATGGAAGTATGGTCACTCTCATCATGAGACACGTAATGAATATTAATCAGTCTTTTTCCAAAACCATTATTTTTTATCGTTATTTGTAAATCAAGATTATTTAAAATGATTATTCATTAAAATGAGCATAAATTTTCATAAATATAATGGGAAGATGAGACCTTATTTCCATTACTTTAATAAGATATTTTATTTATGATTTTATCTTGGAATTATATTATATTGATGGCCATTTATTTCTTGCTCAATGTGCAAGCTGCTATCTTATAATACGCTATAGTATCTATCCGTATTTATTTTTTATCCTGTTATATTTCCAAAATTATTGAATTTAATTTCAATTGAGCTTAATTTTAACCTAGGAAATTAAATGAGTCTTGATATCAAAAAAAGTGAAACACAAATGAAACAAAACATTAATAGATTCAGCAAAAGTAATTCATTAATGAACTTTATTCAAAATGAGCTTGTAAATTACATAACCCCAAGAAAATTATTCAATAACCTAATAAATTACATCTTGTGAAAAACTCTTCAACATCATCAAGATTTTTAAGCGGCGTCATTTAAAAATAATGTGAGAACATTTTGAAAATTACCAAGTAAATAAATAAATTACTCTCATGTCTAATAATTTTTCAAAAGTAATCAATTCAACCTAGTTCCTTTACACTCTTATACAAATGAAATTAAAAATTATTACGAATTTGTGCTTGTTAAAAAAATGTTATCTATTGATTACAAAAATGGGTTTCCAGGTGGATTTCCTACTCTTTATTAAGCATGATAGGGTGTTGAAATGAGCAAGGTGTTCCTTTTTTTGACATCACTAGTAATTGTCTAAAAACTGTAAACTTTGACTCAAAAACACTCAGTAAATGAATTTCAAGGATATGACACACAATCGATAATCAAAAACATCTGGTATTTGCAGGTTTACCTTCAAATCAAATAAATCAAATACCAATTTCTATGTGCCTTCGTTTCAAAACAATAATAATCAAGATAATTAACTTGAAAAATTCGCACATTTTAATATGCTTGTATTGTGAAATGAATTTAAAAGCGCTGACCTAGCATATTTTTTATAAGACGTGATTTGGCTTTAATCGTGCCTTAATTAACACATTTTATTCTAGTTGTCATCAAAAAAAAAGGTGATCTGGTGAACAAATTACGCAAAAAATTCACCAGATGACAACCAGCCTTGATTATCCAAGTTATTTTTGAGTGACCAAGCTCACTCCAATTGGTTGCTACGGATAACTATTTTATATGAATTTGTTTTTATCTTCTTTTTTATCAAACATTCATTGAATTGAGTAATACTTGACTACCGATTGCAGTCATATCCGAAACCTATCACTAATAGTAACCAATTTTTTTTATCTCAATCTTCGACTCAACTCTTACACCATATTTGTGTTATGCAATGGATGACAATAACCTCATTCTTCGACAATAAGAAGAAGTGATAATCTTTGCCATCAAAAGTGGATGTCCTCTAATTGTAAACAATAACAGCGACCAATGGGTGACAACTGTTTCGGCCAAATGTTTGGCCTTATTTTCGGCAAAAAGGAGTTGAAGGCCAGAAAAGTCTACGTAAAGGGATCCGACTCTTTTGCCAATGACTTCAACCGACAGAAATTCCCGGCGAATATCGTCCGCAACCAGAAGTACAACATATTGTCGTTTCTGCCGATAGTCCTCTTCAATCAGTTCAAGTTTTTCCTCAACTTATTCTTCCTTCTGATGTCGTGCTCTCAGTTCATAAATGAGCTCAAAGTCGGCTATTTATACACATATTGGGCGCCGTTGGGCTTCGTTTTGGGGGTCACTCTCCTCAGGGAAGCCGTCGACGATCTCTTCCGCTTCAAACGCGACAAAGAAGTCAATAGTCAGAGGTATCAGAAACTGACGCCAAACGGGACTCGAGAGATACCCAGTTCTAAGATCAAAGTGGGAGACCTTATTGTCGTCTATAAAGACCAGAGAGTGCCGGCGGATATGGTATTCCTGCGGACATCAGAGAAAAACGGCGCCTGCTTTGTGAGGACCGACCAATTGGACGGCGAGACTGATTGGAAACTCCGATTAGCCGTCTCTGCGACTCAAGAGCTACAATCAGAGGAACAGCTCTTCAGTATTGATGCTTATGTGGACGCAGAACAGCCACAGAAAGACATTCATAGCTTCACCGGAAGGTTTGCCATCCAATCAGGTATTGATTTCAGTTTTCATTGACTTTTGTTCTGACCTCTGGTCTGACATTTTAGAGGACAAACAGATTTCGCTGAACATTGAGAACACTTTGTGGGCCAACACAGTGATAGCGTCGGGCACTGCCATCGGTATTGTGATATATACGGGTCCGGAGACCCGATCGATGATGAATAACAACGAACCGCGCAGTAAAGTCGGTCTTCTTGACTATGAGGTCAACGCTCTAACAAAAGTGCTGTTCGGTGTTGTTGTCTGTCTGGCACTGGCTATGATATGCCTCAAAGGTATACCCATTCTGTCTAACTGTGAATCAAATTAATAGGCCGTTCCCCCCACTCCTAGGCTTCAAAGGGCCGTATTATGTCTATTGGTTTCGGTTTGTTTTGCTATTCTCTTATATAATACCCATAAGTCTGAGGGTTAACCTCGAGATCGGACGAGTGGTCTACTCTTATATGATTCAACGGGATTTCGAAATACCCGGAACTCTGGTCCGGACGACAACAATACCCGAAGACTTGGGTCGGATATCATACATACTAACCGACAAAACGGGAACTCTAACCAAGAATGAAATGGTGTTTAAAAAGATCCATTTGGGAAAAATCTCTTACAGTCCCGAGTATTTCGATGAACTGACTGTCCTGTTGCGGGCCTACTATACGCCGGAGCCAACACTTTCTGACGCGGAAATTGTGGACTACCGTAAACACCGGCGCCAGGTGTCCACCATTAGCACAACCAGTTTCACAGTGGAGCGCCGCCAGTATCAACCTGGACAAATGAGGCTCGACTCGTACGAAGTGGATAAGGACAGTGCCTATCGAGTACAGCAGGCTGTGCTGGCCATTGCGCTCTGCCATAACGTCACCCCTTCCTACGAGCCGGAGCCGTACACAGACAGCACGGCATCAAAGGGTCTGCCATTTGATAGACTTTTAAAAATAGATTTGAATTTTGTTTGACTTTAGATTCGTTTGCGATACCAATGACAGGAAGGAATATCACATACCAGGCCTCCAGTCCTGATGAGGTGGCACTCGTTCAGTGGACAGAGAGCGTGGGTTTGGCCCTCATATACCGGGACTTGACATCAATGAAATTACGTGACCCTCACGGGAATGTCTTGAGTTATGAAATCCTTCAGATCTTTCCCTTCAGTTCTGAAACCAAACGAATGGGAATTATTATTAGAGACCTGTCCTCTGATGAGATACTGTTCCTATTGAAAGGGGCCGACGTTGTCATGTCGTCGATCGTTCTTCACAGCGATTGGCTTCAGGAACAGTGCGATAATATGGCGCGCTCTGGGCTCAGGACACTCGTTGTCGCAAAGAAGGAGCTGTCCGGCGGACAGTACTCTGACTTCGAGGTCCGTTACAATCAGGCCAAGTGTTCAATGGTTGACCGAAACGCCAAAATCAGTGCTGTGTTGGACAGTCTTGAAAAGGATATGGAACTCCTCTGTCTCACAGGTATTCCTATTTATAATAATTGAGTTTATAAACAGTTTTCCTTTCCTTTAATACAGGAGTTGAGGACAGACTACAAGAAGGCGTTCCGCACACACTTAAGGGCTTACAGGACGCCGGCATAAGGCTCTGGATGTTGACCGGAGACAAATTGGAGACGGCTATCAGTATCGCAAAGTCGTCACAATTGGTCAATAAAATGCAAGAATTTCATGTCTTTCCCCCGATTAAGGACAGAGAGGAGGCGCGTTTGGAACTGAATAACGTTCAGCGCAAGAGTGACTGTCCACTCATCATCAGGGGTGAGGACCTGGAGGTCTGTATGAAGTATTACTCGATGGAGTTCATTGAGTTGGCCTGTCAGTGCCCGGCCGTTGTTTGCTGCCGGTGCTCACCCACTCAAAAGGCAGAAGTTGTTAAACTCATACAGAAAAGGACGGGTAAAAGGACCTGCGCTGTGGGTGATGGCGGTAACGACGTTTCAATGATACAGTCGGCTGATGTTGGCGTTGGTATAGTGGGAAAGGAGGGACAACAGGCGAGTCTGGCCGCAGACTTCTCTATACTTCAGTTCAGTCATATTTATCGACTGATTCTACTTCACGGGCGGTATAGCTATAAACGTTCGGCCGCTTTGAGTCAATTCATTATACATCGGGGACTCATCTTAAGCACACTTCAGGCCATCTTCTCTTCAGTATTCTTCTTCGCATCCGTTTCCTTATATCAGGGATTTTTACTGATAGGTCAGCCCTTCAATTATTCTGTGCTATTCTGTGCTAATCTGTGTTAAAAAACGTTAGGTTACGCCACTTGGTATACAATGTTTCCCGTCTTTTCCCTGGTTCTGGACAAAGACGTGTCGCCCCGTCTTGTGATGCGATACCCAGAGCTCTATAAGTTAATGAAAGGCCGTTCCCTCACTTACAAGACGTTCTTCATCTGGCTGTTGATCAGCATATATCAGGGGGGAGTCATAATGTACGGCGCAATGTTGCTCTTCAACGACGAGTTCATACATGTGGTGGCCATCAGTTTTACGGCACTCATTCTCACCGAACTGTTAATGTTGGCGCTAACAGTCCGGACCTGGCATTGGCTGATGGTTGTGGCAGAGCTGCTGTCCCTCTCCTCGTACTTAATGACACTGATTATAGCGCCCGAGTATTTCGACGAGAGATTCCTGCAAACGAGTGATTTCATATGGAGAATGACTCTCCTCACTGTTGTCAGCTGTCTTCCCCTCTATGTCCTAAAGTTCTTGCACAGGAGGATAGCACCGCCCAGTCATTCAAAGCTCAAATAAATAATAACTACCTTTTCATCCAAATATCTATTTATTATGAATTCAATCGATTCTATGAAATGTTTAATATATTTGTTATTACTTTTGAATTATATTTATTTGTTATTCAAATAAAGTCTGTATTTTGATAAACAAGCAAAAAGTGAAAATCATTTCAACCAATTTTGTATTGATTTTTGATAATTTGTGCGCACTTTTCGCCCACCATAAGAGTGGCCCCTTTCGTCGGGTTGTTGGGTATCTCTGGGAATACAGAGGCGTCGCATACTCTCAAATTTTGAGCATGCTTAACTCTTAAATAAGGGTCGAGCACAGTATCACTCCTGTCAACGGCGCCCATACGAGTGGTGCCGGACGGGTGGTACAGCCGAACCTGTCTTCTTATGTAGCACCGGATACCCTGTTCACATTCATACATATACTTTCCATTACAAGTGGTATTACAGCCAATGCTCTCAAAAGTTGGTGGAGTTATGTACTGCGAAAGGGGTGTCCTCTCGAGAATATAGAAGACAAAACTAAGGCCGTCCACTAAGTCCTCAAAGTCTTGGGGAACGGCAAATATGTTTGCATTCAATTTGGGCGGAATGTAAGGACTGGAAGACTGCAAACAGACAGTTCCCTTGCTTTTTAAATAGACCAAGTTCACTTGCAGGACAAATTGGGTGCCGACCGGAAACATCGCGACACCAATGTTCGGTATCTTCTTATTTGTGTTGTTTCTTGTGCTGAAGAACAGGATATTATTTGCCACTTGAGATAAAGGGCCCGATTTGTTGAAATAAAGTTCACTCAACTGATCGATATTGAGCTGTGAGTCCGGGTTTATTACTGTTTGATTGACAGCACAAGGAACGGCTGCTGTCCGGGTATTCTGGAAGTTATTGCCAACGGGAAGGTCTAATAGGACAGGAATTTTGAAACTTTCTAAATTGTCCCTTGGTCCTATTCCTGATAACATTAATAGCTGCGCCGTTTTGATTGAACCTGGTCAATATTAATTTTCAAAATAATCAAGATAATTGTCTAATTAATCTCACCCGCAGTTAAAATGACTTCTTTGCGGGCATATACTCGATAAGAGGTGCCGTTCCTCACGAACTCCACTCCGACTGCTGTCAAACCATTGAATAAAATTCTGACGACCAGTGCTCTCGAGACAATGTGCAGGTTATTCGGGTGGGGGTTGGGGTCAATGTATGAATTGCCAGCACTGGATCGAAGTCCATTCTGTGTGATATAGGACTGCACTAACATAGTTCCCGTCTGATTGTAGGCGTTTGTATCAGTCGTCAAATAACCCAATTTATTGAAGACTCTTCGGGCGATCGCCAGAATTGGGTCCGGGTTTTTGGGTGTTGTTATTTGTATGGGCCCTTCAGTTGAGTGATATTCTGGGTATTTCCTCACTATTTCGGGGTCAGTATTGTTTTCCCAGCGCTTGAAATATTGTAAAACTTCTCTATAACTCCAACCCTTAGCGCCATAGATGTTCGCCCAGTCATCAAAAATACATGGGTTTCCCCTATGATATGCCATTCCAGTGTGAGAGGCAGTGCCTCCTATTAATTGTGCTGCCTCAACTTCAATTCTTCCTTCGGGCGAATTTAGTGCAAGATTAGGCTCTGGCTCGTAGTAAACACCCAATAGAAGGTCCCGGCGGTCAGTTTCAATACGCCTATACCAGGCAGGTATGTCCGTATAAATGGCATCCTGTGGTCCTCCCATTTCTAATAGCAATAGACTTACGTTTGGGTTTTCTGTCAGTCTGTTGGCGACAACACTACCCCCAGCGCCGGCGCCGACAACAATAAAGTCATAGGTTTGGTTCCATTGGTTTCTTTGTGCGGTTCTATTGTGGATGAGTTGTCTCTTAGCTGTGATCCACGAAAGCACAAGTAGTTTGTAAGTCAGCGCAAGAAAACCTGACATTTAAACTAAACTTGTTCCGATTAAATTTTAAAATATATAATTCAAATTTTATATCTATTAATATTTAATTTAATATAATTTTTATATACTTGATCATTTTATTATCATAGTGAAACATGTATGCACTGATTTAAATGCCTCAGTTTATTAAACTTACAATAATTCAAGTGCACCTGGCTAAATGATTTTTTCATTTTCATCAAAAACTAAACATGTTAGAACAGCGGTAAAACATAACTTGATGTTGATCTTGCAAAAATAAATAAATATTAGCAAGAAACAAAAAAAAAATTAAATTTAAATATCGAAAATGACTCAGATTTCACAATAATTTTAGTATCATGGTTAATTAAAAATGTTTTTATTTAATTTTTCATATAAACATCGGAATTTTGACCAAGATTGTAACAATTCTTGATAATCTGTGCGCACTTTTCTGCGACCATAAAAGTTGGCGCATTGGTTGGTGAGTTCGGTATCTCTGGGAATATAGATGTATCGCAGACTCTTAAATTTTGAGCATGCTTAACTTTGAGGGAAGTGTCGAGCACAGTGTCTTCTCTTTCAATAGGACCCATTCGACACGTACCAGAAGGATGCTCTGCTCTGTAAAACCTGAGTAGAATACAGCGAATACCCTGATCACACTCAAACATGTACTTTCCATTACACGAGGAACAGCCCATACTCTCAAAAGTTGGTAGAGTTATGTATTGGGAAAGTGTTGTCCTCTCAAAAAGGAACATGGTAAACTTAAGCCCGTCCACAAAATCCTCGAAGTCTTGGGGAATGGAGAAAAAGTTTGCCCACAATTCGGGCGGAATATAAGGACTGTTAGACTGAAGGCGAAGAGACCCTCTGCTCC
>JAQIXD010001873.1:0-12700 GCA_034699985.1 Minunthozetes semirufus | reverse complement strand
TCTCTCTCTCTCTCTCTCTCTCTCTCTCTCTCTCTCTCTTTCTCCCCTTTCTCCTTATCCTCTCTCTCCTCACTTTTCCTCCACTCTATTCTAAAAGTATATAAATTCTGTGCTAAATATATGTGTTTCTATACTTAAATAAAAAGTTAGTGTAATATATGTTTCATAATTTTTTATGATATCCTATGATAGCCTCAACTCCTCTAATAACTAATATTTTGAAACTTATTTTCATTTAATATTTGGTTACAATATTTGCTTCGCTTTAATACTAATATTTATTTTCGAGTCTCATATCAATATCAATACATATTGA
Source organism: Minunthozetes semirufus (assembly GCA_034699985.1). Classification (NCBI taxonomy): domain Eukaryota; kingdom Metazoa; phylum Arthropoda; class Arachnida; order Sarcoptiformes; family Punctoribatidae; genus Minunthozetes; species Minunthozetes semirufus. The sequence goes on along the minus strand of JAQIXD010001873.1, from coordinate 12,384 downwards.
CAGTAGTTTTCTCTTTTTTATCCCTTTTTGATTTGTTTCTCACATTTAGAGTCAATTTTATATGTCTTTTGGTTTCGATTTTTTAGTTAACTTTAGAGACCAAAAGAGATTAAAACTCAATCTATTAGTTATTCCCATAGTTTTCATTCGGTTATGCATTTGTATGCAAATCTTTGATTGATTTAGTTCTCAGCATATGATCATTTTGATGAGTATTACGTTCATTTTGTTCAGTTTTATTGACAAGTTTATGCTTAAGACTAATGAAATTGAATCAATTATTTGATTAATGAGTGATTAGAAGGTTATATAAATTAAATAAAACCTCAGATTATAGTTATTATAGTTATTAGAGGTATGTTTTGTGTCTTATTATCGAAGAAAGACTAATTCGGGGGAATTATAACGGATTACAAACAATAATTTTTTAGCGCAAATACAAACAAAACAAATATTATTAGAAATTATCGTTAAAACAGTTTTAACTTAGTATTCAATTTGAATCATCGAAAATGAGAATTATTTTTAAATAGATTTTTGTGCACTAAAACTAAAATGTGTTTAAAAGATGACATTTCTTTTGTTTGTTTTGTTGTTTAGAATTCGTGGCAGACATTCAATAATCAGATTCTTGTTTTGAATAAAATATTTATTGAAGTTTTATTGCAGTCTTATTACAGACAGTAAAACCTTTTTTGAAAGAATTTTTGTGTGAAATAAAAATAAATCTCAATATAGAAGACATTAGCCATGGATTGCATTCCCTAACAAAGAATTCATAAAAAATTTTAATCGATTGCAAAGAGTTGGCGTTAAAGCACTTCTCCTAAGAATTTAATAGTTTTTCTTCATTCGAGATATAAATTAGAAGCCGTTTCTCAAACTCATGTAAAAGTGATGTAAATCCGATCCATAAGAGTAACAAATATTGCCTTTCGATCAAACATCAGTTGATTGCAAACTGTTTTTATGGAAATGGCTTTTCATTTAACGATAATAATGGATGAATTGAAAGCCATTCAATTGTATAAAAAACAGATTGAATTATCAAATATCAGTCAAATGTATGGCCAACATAAGCAACATTTCTTTGGTGATAGCAGTGATAGTACCCTCACATGCCTCGAATGCATGAATTATATTTATGACACGTTTAGCACCTCTTCCTTCTGATTAAAGTACTCCACAGGCGATCTTAACTGTTGTTTAGGTTATTGTTAGTTGTCTTATGTCTAGTTTGGCATTTAATTCCTCTCTGGTCAGCACATAACTATAGGAACCGCCCAGTAGTGATCAATCAGATGAAAATATGACAGCAATACATGTAATCTCATTTGCAATTGTTTAGTACTGTTTGTATGTATCGCTTATTATCAAAAACTATTGGCATCGATGGCAGCGATGCCTGGAATGCAGATCCAAATAATTAAACCATCGATCAATTGGACGAATGAATGGACCAAATAGTTGATAGCATTAAGACAACAATTTGCTCGATACCAATCAATGCTATCATTATCACTATTGTGTTCTTGTAATAACATCATTGCTTTGTCTGATTTCTCAATGCCTTTGCCATTGGTTTCAATATTTTAATCTATTTTTTAGTGTTATTTCATTTACACTGTAATTGCTTTCATTTAATTGCCTTCACTTCTCATCTATAGATTGGCAAAAGACTGAGAATCAGAAACAGAGGGAAAAGTTACTCCTCGAAGAGTTGGTCACAATTGTCAATAAGAGGGATGAATTAGTCCAACATCTCGACACTCAAGAGAAAGCGTAAGTTTCAGACGACTCTCAGTTTGTTATTTGTTTTTATTATTCCTTACTTTCCGTCACTTTTTGTCTATAAATTGTCAAAATTTGTTCTCTATTTGAGACAACTGTCATCTCATCTCTGGTAGACATTCGCAGCGGGAATCACTTCCTGCAATTAGCCTTCACTTCGTATTCTTCATATTCTTCTGCTTCTGATTAATATTTATTTTTAAAAACAGTTTTGACTTCTTTTGACCAAAAATTTGTTTTGATTCCAATGGAAACCATAACCTCTGAGTTCTTAACCAAATGTTTATTCAGAAATTCAATCTGAATGTGAGCTTAACTTCTTGTGTCTTGTGTTTAGATTTAGACCAAATGCTCCAGAAGTCAAGTATAGGTCAATACTATTAATAGACAATTAATGCACTCAAAAGTAATGATATTATATAAAACACGTTAGAAGTGATGCAAATATTTTTGAAACCATTAATTTGTGACGCAATAGTGGGATGCCTGGGATGGCCTCTGATCCCAATATAATTTGTTAACATGATTTGATGTGTGTGACAACAGACCCCCCTTCGCCTAAATGACCAGTTTTGGAATTCCTCAGGTTTTCCCAATACATTTGTCGGTAATATTTTGCACTGAATTTTGCCTTCAATTTCATTATTTTTATTATTATAAGCAAAAGATGTAAAGCGAAGAGAACAGTGCATTTAGCACAGGTGTGTATCGAGCCATTAAGCGGCATATAGTTCAACCCCCCAGCGCTTAGCTCAGCATCATTCGGTCTCTGCCAGCGCTCATCTATTGCCGGATTCATTTGATGGCAATATTGCGGATGTGATGTCGAGAGCAATGCCTTCGACGGCAGTGCAGTCCTGGACTGTGCAGTGAAGGCACCCATTATTGAGACGGACTTAAGCCTATGAGCACTGGCTTTCACATCACTTTTTATTTGAAATTCACATTTAATTTACGACCGAAGCTCTGGCAACGACTGGCAATGAATGGCAACCAAAATATGAGTGCGCCGTAAATCAAAAGAACGCCATTATATAAGTGTTTTGTGTGGAAAGGGTTGATTGCCGGCCTTAAATCACAGGCCTTACCAGTCGTGATCGGTGTCCGATTCAAACATTGACTTTTGAATGATTGCCTTTTTATCGCTTTTGGTTTTTTCAAAACTAATCACTAAATCACTTAAGTCTTGAGATTACTTACACTTAATATAAACACCGATTCAGTGAATGAATACTAATTCTTATGCATTAAATGCTAATAATATTAATTCAATTTATAGATTAACAGTTAATCCCTATTTTGATAACTTTAGTAATTCATACATTCAATTAGTCTTACGTTTAAAAAACATTTATTGATTTGGATTTTGTGAACTCCTTTTCACTTCAGTCAAGAGTCAGTCTCTTCTCACAAAACAATCGACGGATTTATGATTTGCTAATAAGAAAATCCGATTTCTTTTGTAGTGATTCCACAGATAATACCCGACTCCTCATTAAAACACATTAAAACTCTATTAAACATTGTTTTTCGTTTGACTTTCATTAAATAATTTCACTTTCGCTCCTTTTTTTTGCCTAATATTCAAATTAATTCAGTGATTAATAGCTGTAATATATTTAGACTTTTGGCAATAAATTATAAATTGAATATAAATAGTATTTAATTTCTCGTAAATTGAATCTCAGTTTCTAATCGTATTAATTGTTTTTAATCATTTAACTTATTAATCGTTAACTTATTAATTACCACTTTTTGTGATTCATTACTAATTAAGTTATTTGACTTTTTTATGAGTTTAAGTAATAAATAAATAAATTATAGATTATTATAGATTCGATTATTTTCTAATTAATTAATAAGTTTTCAAAAATAGAAAAATAAGTTTAAACTGAATGTTAGGCAACAAATGTTGAGTATTAGTGCGTAACCCAAACCCAAACCATATCGAAATGAATTTAGTTTTTATATGTGTTTGGATCTATAGATTCTATACTATCATAGTATGGGTTATATTATGCTATAAATTATTTGCTTTGAAGTCTAAGTCAGTTATAATTCAAATAATATAACATTAATGACACGTTATATCACATCTATTAGAATAACATCTAATAATTTGTGTGAATAAATCTGTGCCATTAGTTGCGGTTCCTTTAGGTTTATGGCTGTGGTGTGGCCTTTCGTATGCCTTAACTGCAACTGTTGTCGGTATTTAACTAATTGTAGCCCAAAGATGACAATAGTATAGTATTTTAAAAGCCATTATTACTATTAGACAATTAGAACAGAAGTGGTTCTTAAGAAAGGGTTTCCTTTCATGTTTGGAGCGTTCAGTCGTTCGCTCTTTTCTATTATTTGCGTTGTTTTCAGACACTCTTTCCCTTTGATTGGAACTGATATTTGCAATGATCTGAAGACATGCGATATTGCATTTGTATTGCATTTCACTTATAATTTACATTTAATTTATTTTGAGTCCAAATAAAGCATTAAAAATACTTTTAATAGTTTTGAACTAAAGGCCAAACAAAAGGAATATAATAATAATTCTTTCAAAAAAATGATGAATTGTTATTAATTTGGTCTCTGCTTGTGCTCCGCTTTCTTGGCTGTTATGTGCCCTCTATTTGCCTGCATTTGCCATACGATCAACAAATCAACAATTCTTTGCCACTCTATTAAAGTATGCAAAGAATCCGATTCAATACATTTGATGCACAAATATTTTTGTGGTAAACTTTTGATTAAGCAAATCCTAAGCTCAATCTTTATCTGAATGTGCATATAGTTATTGTTCGTTCACTCTTAAACTAAGCTAATTCAAATCCTAGATTTATCATTGATAGTCCCTTTTGTGAACTTTTTATCTTCTTTCTTGAATTCAATTTATCTTTTTATTTCAATCATTAGTTTTAAAACATTCGATACTTTTTTTTTGAGAGAGAGAGAGAGAGAGAGAGAGAGAGAGAGAGAGATCCATAACGTTATCAAATGATCAGATGTTGAACTGAGTAATCTGTAATACATGCTGTACTTCAATACCTTATTATCAGATCATTTTGTAATCAATTTTAGTAAATCTCTAATCGAGAGACGTATCGAAAGACACATTCATTTGTCGAACGCAATGAAGTGAACTCTAATTCGAATCGACAGTCATTTGCATTAGTATTGTATGGCTTTCCTCTTTTGCCGGATTCACTCATGACATGATCTCCTGTCTAAACATTTATTATTTAAAAACTTCCTCTCTTTATATTTAATTATTTATTATTGGAAAGTGAGCATTGCCATGGTCATGCCATGATCATACTTTGGTCATACTAGTGATGGCTGTCAACATTATTATAGGAAAGGCTAATAAATCGGACAAATTATTTGTTATTGAATTTAACGTTTATTTCTTGTGTTTTGATTTCTAAACAAATGGTATACAAAACCGCTATAGAATTGCAAGCGATCTATAAATTAACGAACCATAGATTGTATTATAGAACACTGTATAGACCACTGAACATAATCATTGATCAATTTCCCGAAATTTTCCAAAAGAGCTCCCTTTCCAGTTTGTATTGGATCGGAAGTGAATAAAATTAAAGTCTCGTTTTATGTCTATTTTATTGGATGTTATTCTTATATTAAAAGTGATTTCAAGTAATTAAGTATTTATTTGATTATTTGTTGATTAGTATCGAAGACGACGAGATGGTTGAGAGCGCAACTCAAGGACCCATTCGACTGTCGGAACCGACTGACAAGAATTGTGTAATTCAGTGACAATCCGTTAAAAATTGCAATTATTTTGAAATTAATATAAACTTTTGGTTAAAAACTTCTGAATTGTATTTAATTTTAATTTATTTTTTGTTAACAATTAATGTAAACAATATTTTTATGAATTCTTTGCTTTTGATTTGATTTTTAATTCGAATGTCTTTTAAATAGAAAAACAATTAAAACTTGTTTTTAATTAATATAACAAATGTTTTAGAAATAGATTTCAATATTTGACAAATAAAGCGAACGAATGGGGTTTCGGTCCTAACATTTCATATAATTATTGGAAGTGTTGTTACATAACACCAAACTTTATTGTCTTTGGTTTCTCACGCTCTTTGATTCGGCTATCAGTGAGTCCAACAGTTTTTTCCAAAGCAATCATCAATTGAAGTAATAGACTATAATCCGGCACATGTTTAGTGTCAAATACTAATAGTGTTATATGAGATGGTGTGACGTATAGACTGTTTCTTCGATTATAATCCTTATCCAAGTGTTGGCTTAATTCCCGGTTTAAAATAAATGTACGAAATGTTGGTTTGAAATGTTTAGAACAGTTAGAAGAGTGACACGTGTGCTGTCCCTCCGAAACGATTCCTGTGTTAAACATTAGTTATTCTCCAGAAATACATTTGAATTTCATGTTTTATTCGGCCTTTCGTTTGCTTTTCGTTGATTTTTTGCAGACGAGTGCAAGAAATTCAATTCAAATGTGACTCCTATTTGATGCAAATGTTGACTCGAATATCAACCAAATTAATAGATGTCTTCCATTCGGTGGAACAGTTTGACGCCATTCACGGGATTTATAGACAAGGATTCACTCCATAAGCCATATGACAAGTAATGCAATTCCGATCGAGTTTTATGCTCTTTCGAGCGACTAATCCATTCAAATGAATAATTGATAGCAAAGCACAGCCCAATTGGCACTGAACTTAGGCTCTACTCTCTTCTCAAATATCATTTTCATTATTAATGTTATTCCTGTCCTCCGATTCTGTCCTCTGATTATGAATAATAATTATACAATTTTTACATTTATTGCATCGAAATGACATCAAAATAATCATTTCTTTGGATTTATGGAAAATGATTCGCATTTTTGAGTGATTTATGCAAATATTTTGACGATATTTCGCTCTTCCTTTTGACTCGAAGACAATGGAAAGGCTATAAATACTGGACGGACACAGAAAATGATGGCTAAAGGCTTTGAATGAACCCCCATTGACTCAATCATTCGACTAAAATGTGTTGAAAACAGTCTCTACTATTTGTGACGATATTGTCTGCACAATAGAGGACAGAGAGGATAGAGAGGACAGTTACTGAACCATAAAGGAGCGCCCAAACACACATCGGACACATGTAAATATCATACGAAAAGCTATACTTCACTAATACTCCACTAAATGAATGCTTTATTAAAAATAGTTGAGTATAGAAGAGTACATCACATCTGTTACTCTTGTAATTGCCTAACAGTAGTGCCCAAACAGGCCCTCACTTATTGTCGTCAAAATATTATCATCACTTCAACCGATTCTATTCTTTATGAAATGAAAATCAAATTTTCATAACTTTTTGTTCATTCAAACGAAATATCAAAATCAGTGCAAACTTTGCTTCAAATATGAAATTCACTTCATTTTGATTTTGTTATCAAATTCTTTAATCACATTTCAATTGACTACGAATATCACCTATTAATCTATTCTGGAACAATCTATTATTCTTTTGGGACCATACAAACTTTGTTATTGAACATTTCAAAATAGATTGACCATCTATTAGGACCAATAGTAAAGTGTAGTCAATTTTTAAAAGGTCTTCACTTAAATTCAACTTAATTTAGGAGTTTGAGAGTTATTTCAATAATTTTGAGTTTCAGTTACTGAACCATAAGAATAGTCTGCAATCAAATTCATTGAAACCATTGATTTGAGGTCAAATAGGTTTTCCTTATACTGTTGTATAAATAACTTTTGTTGTGGGGAACCACTTTAAGCAGGAGACCTTCCACAGACCAATTTGATAACAAATGAAAAACTAACAAATCAATTAATTAAAGATAACATCTGAAAGAGTCTCAACTAATTTAAAGGGAATTATTCAGGAATGGAGAGGAATGAAGAGGAGTTAGAGTTAATTATGAAATACACTTTAAAATGAATGCAATCTATGCCTTGAATTTTGAGCAAAAATTATTATAATTTATAAATAAATGCGAGAAAAATATTAGTGACTCACTATAGTCAGTACTCAAGTTTGAGACTAAACCCTAGTCTTGACATCAGTGGTCTGACCCCTAAAAAACAAAAACCGATGTTTAAAAAAGTTGAAAAATTGTCGTTTGAATAAAGGAATCGGCGAAACGTCTGATGGATTAGTTTTCTTCAGATCTGATATCAGTTTCCAAATGTAAGCCTCTTTTGGAATACTTTTTTATCGTTTTTATCAAATGTTTAAATAATATTTACTTATTTGTGATTAAGTATTAGTATTATTGTGTAAAACAACAAAAAGGTACTCATTTTTCATAAATGAATTCATGTCTGAAATACTTTTAGAGTTTTGCCGAAAATCATGTTTTTTATGCCGAAAAATATGCGAAATCTAATTATCAAATAAGATATCACTCCCAAAGTCGAAGTACTTTAAAATGTCCCGAATTTTTATACTCTTGTCCTGTCTTTAAGCTATTATTTGAAATTATTTAATCCATGTTTTTTTGTCGGTATGTCTTATGTCTTATTGAACTTCAATAACAAATATTTCAACAAAACCTTGAATTCAATTTCATATCAAATGAATAATAGTTTGAATTTTTGAAAAACTGTCTGTTTTGTAGTCATATACAGTGTATAACAAATTGCAAAACAAAGAGAGTTCACAAAATAAGCATGGTCAGGTCAGGTCAGGTCCTTTAAATTGCAACTGTTTCGAGTGAAATAATGATGAAAAAAGTATTAAATCCTCTTTAGTGGTTGGTTTGGGTTTGAGTCGATAGACGATACTATGATAGACCAGATAACAAGAGATTGAATATATTGTCGGTGTTTTGCGTGAGTGTATCGGATCTCAAATTAAATTATCCAATAAATTAAATGATAGCAAAGAGTACTCTAAGAGCACAGATATGGCCATAAAGAACAGAACACAAGAGGAGAGACACGCAATTCAAAGGTAAAAAATTTTTAAAAACCAGAATTACATTCATTGGCAGCGCTTTACAAAACGCATAAACCATTTTTCAATTCAAAGCGAAAAATTGCTTTTTATAAAAGACTCCAATTTTTCAGCTCTTGTAGAGACTCACATAAATCGCATTTAATATTAATTAACTTAATATTGAGTTTGCTTTTGAAAACTACACTTTTATTTGAGGCCTAGAGTCAAATGATCGGAAAATTGGGACTTAAAATGTTATGGCATTTACCTTCCATTTACTACTTTTCACAAGTGGTACAGACCTGTGCTTTGGTCAGACCAGGTGTCAGAAGAATATATCTTCGATATGTGTTTGAAAGTTGAACTCATGTTTATTATATCCACTGATTTGGTTATAAACTCTGATTTTATAACCAAAAAAAGATTTCAATGAATTTTTTAAAATTTTATTTTTAGTAATAATTTTCTATTTTTTCTCTCATTTAAAATAAAATATAAAAAACTCTTCTTTTGTATAAAAAAGGCTTTAAATCTCTACCTTTGAGTTTTAGGAGAGAAGAAAAGGTTATTCTAATAATTGTGTTATTATTCTTATGAGTGCTGAGGCATAGGATAGCAAAGGATGGCAAAGGATGGTGCGAACAAACGCATTACTTTTTATTGAGGGTCGGTTTAAGAAGTAATGGCCATATATGCTGTGGCCATAACTGATGAGAGTCAGTGCATATTTCAAAAGGCATTTGATTTGTTTGAGTCGGCGGGGGTTCAATTGCCTGCCATTTCTGTCCGATTCTATATTATTCGCAATGAATCTAATTTAGGCTTTTTTTCGCTGAAAATTATAATAACTTATTATAACAAATATTATTGAGAATTGTGTTTAGTGTTGATGTCTTTGAAATAAAAAATAAACATAAAGTTCTGAGTATTAGTTCGTTAAGAAAAAATTAGTTCAGTTGCCAACAGTTGCCAACACTTCCAACACTTTTCAGTTTGAGATTTATTTTTTGTGATTTCATTTGAAATGCATTTCAAATAAACGCTTCAAACGATTCTCGAAATGCATTTACTTTTAAAATATGAGTGAAAAGCCTTTCATAAGCCGATGCTTCTGACCCTAACTATTATCGCATTTAATAAATCATTTCAACTATTATTACAACAATTATTATAACTATTATTATAACTAAAGAATAATTTTCTTTTCGTTTTTTATCTCTGAATCAAAAGTCGGAATAAAAATAAGGTCTTGGACAATACTTTTTGGCCGAGTGGTAAATCCCGTGTTTAATCAAATATTGACCAAACAATTGACTTTTAATAAAAATTGTTTATTAAACATTTAAAAGGATTTAATACTGAATATAATATGTTAGAAGAAATCAAAAACTAATTAAATGATCATTAAATGAGAGACAAAAAACGAATTCATGTCAATGACAAAAGTCTTTGGTCAAAATGACCTGTCATTTGTAAATTACAATTAAAACTAATTATAGTTAAGACTAGTAACCAATTGGATGTCCACGAGATTCAATGGCTTTAGCGAAACGATTCGGAACTGAATTAACGAGAGATTGAAGATAATCCAAAGGGATGTCCTCCCATGTCTTCTTAAGTGCCGCTAAAAATCGGGTTTTATTACATCTTTCACTTATCGGGACGTGAGAGTCGAGATATGCCCACAAATTCTCGATTGGGTTGAAGTCTGCACTCTGTGCCACCCATTCCATGACATTAATTTGATTTTCTCGGAAGTATTCGATGACCGCCGGCGCTGTATGTATGCGACACAAGTCTTGTTGAAACACAAAATCGTCGGCCAAACCCATGAGATCAGCGCTGTATTGAAGATTGTCTTCTAATGTTGACCGATAGTGATGTTGAGTTTGGTTGCCAATGATCTCAACCAATGCTCCGACGCCATAGTGGCTGAAGGATCCCCACAACATCACAGACCCGCCACCGAATTTCATAGTAGGTTTAGTGAACCGTATTTGGTATCGTTGACCAACTCTTCTATTGACAATCACTCGTCTCTTAGCGTGCATTAACTCAAACTTCTTTTCGTCGGACCAAATGACTCTTCGAAACCAAGTTGGCGACCGTTTCGACATCTTTTTCGCGAACTCTAATCTCAACTTTCGATTCTTCTCAGATACATAGCATACGGTGGCCGCCACTCGTGGCATAAGCTTGAATTCATTCAAACGACGTCTAACTGTTCGTCGATTCACATCTAATTTGAGCTCTGATTTCATTAATTTCGGCGTCTTTTTCGGTGATCTTAGCGCTGATAGGTATATACGTCTATCATCTCTGGGGGTAGTCTTTCTCGGGCGGCCACTTCTTGGCCTATCGGCCACTGATCCAAATTTTTTTGCTTTTATTTTAATCGCTGAAACAGTCTGTTTTCTTATACCATATGTCTGACAAATGTCTTTAGTCTTTTGGCCACTTTTAAGCCGATCTAAGATGTCTACCCTTTCGGCTTCTGATAAGAAATATTTGGGTCTTTTTTCTCTAAATTAGACAAAAATCAATTCAATTTTCAATCAAAAACAATTTATAACTCGTATTACGTCTTACCTCATAGTTATCATTCACTAAATGACTCTTATTTGACCGAAAAACCGATAATTAATTGACCAAATAATTTGTCCAAAGACTTATGTCAATCAGTTAATTGTGTTTAACTCAAATCACAGCCGCAATGCTTTCACAAAATGATTGAATCATTGAAAAAACTATTTTACAGTTTGTTATGAATAATATAATTGATTTTGAATGCCATCTGAACTCCTAATCAGAAGATATTCAAGAATTTGTAGGTTTACCTATCAGTCCAAAATCTATTGTCCAAGACCTTACCTTTTGATGTCTTTTAATGAATAATTTCGATAAATTTAAATGTCGTTAACACTCTATAATTAGCGGCTCTTTATTCCTAAATTAAACAAAATTAAAAATCATTTAAAAAATTACTCTTAAGTAAAGTTATATTGAAAATGAATTTTCTCCAAATCTGTGGAGTTTTTTCTTATTTTTATGAAATTGTTTTTCTTTAATCCAAAACAAGAATTAAATGATTGAACCGAAAAGAGCTTACTTATGATGTTATCCACGAAAATATAATTCTTTTATTTTCGTTACTTTTTCTGTAAATATTTTTCTTTTGCGTCAAAAAACACAAATCCATTGCTCCCAGCAATTGATTAATGAATGATTTTGTGCATGATTTTAGTTGAAAGCAATGTATCGCCCCATTTGTCAGAGTAGGACACAAAACGCATACCCACTAAATCCAAGATATTCTGTAGTTATACCACATTTGATATTCAATTATTTTGATTCTGAGTTATGAGGTTTAACCAAATCAATCGATATTTAATACAAAATTTGTTTGAAGTAATAAATGCCATAAACTGAGGATTATATCACTTAATTAATTAATGAGAAACTCCTACTCAACGCCTTTGCAATATTTTTTAAGTTTAAGTCAGGAATAGCCACGTCTCTCGTCCTCAGTTCAGGGGTAAAAAAAGATAAAGTTTCTGAGTACAGTCGAAGATGGATTGGGTAAACAAGAGTTTGTCCAAGGATTTAGTTCACTATATCCATTAGTTTACTATGCTG